>OU452219.1:17893396-18068396 GCA_911728455.2 Marthasterias glacialis | reverse complement strand
GAATTAAAGAGTGGTGGCCGATGTCTTAAACTGCAGTTTAAGACCGGTGGGGTCGTGGCCGTGTGATAAAGGACCGACGGCTCGGTCCTTTATCACACGGCCACGACCCTGCAAGGTTTTGTAAACGGCCGTTTAAGACCGAGTCACAACTCTTTTATTCCCGTTCATAAATGCTCTTTTTGTTAAAAAGCGTAATAATGTAGGAAAAAGTCGTGAAACTTTTGTGTTTTTTATATTTTAGTTTTCAATAGACCGATTGCGCGACCAATGTTTACATGTCATCACGTGACCTATTGTGGGTACTACGTCATCTGAGCTGATGGCAAACTACGTGCAAATACATGCCATGACCAACATGAGTCTCACCAAAAGTCTACTTTTGGTAATAATAACACAGTTACTAAGCCATTTAATTAAAGTTGTATGTTGTGACAGTGATATTAATCACATTACTGTTTCATAAACTAACAGTATTCTACTACAAAATAGGTTTACTTTGAGTTATGCACTACCAGTGTCGGATGACTATGTAGCCATCCGCCTCAGTGTTATTTTGTTTGTAATGTAGGCCAAAATCACTGTTTAAAAAAAAGGGGTAAAGAACGTTGGAAAAGTGAGCATTTATACCTAGCCTTGCGAAATTTCAAATAGGCAAAGGAATCACACAGTCTTGGAAAGCAACTTCTGTGGATGATTCAGCTTCAAAACTTTGAAATTCTTGTGTTGAAAAGTGTGTGATCGCGGTCGTCTGGCCGTAACGTTCCGTCACGCGTCGTGCACATTTTTATATGTTACTTGTACAATTTCCAAGGCTTGCTGGAACTGTCCTTACTTGCTTTATTCAGCCACTCGAAGGTCTCTGGTACAAACTCTGGAATATTTTTCACAGATTTCGAGAAAGGAAAGCCTCAATCGAATGAACAAATGCAACAATCATCATGTACCGTACCACACTTTCCTATGGAGGACGTCGTGTTTGTTTACATCATCAGGTTTACATTAAATACCCACAATAGGTCACGTGACGCGGGTTGCGCAATCGGTCTGTTTCTGTCACGCAGTCATGCTCCATTTCTCGAAGGGTCAAAGTGCATGCGACGCTCAACGGTTGCGCGTATGCGCACGTACTAATAGACTTTACGTTGAGGTACCGGTGGTCTATATTGATTTCCCTACGTGTAAATTAGCGCCCGCGTAAGTTGCTGACTTGGTTTTAAACTCTCTCTCGGCATGTCTTTTTTAGCCTTTTAAACACCCTCATGTGACATGCTCTCTACCAATCAGAATGGATAAACTGTCTGGGGTATGAAGAAATGTTAATTGATCCATAACCTTTGAAACTCTATCCCACACCCTTATCAAATTACTTTTTTCGTTGTCAGTGGTGGTTCAGGGATGAACTTAAGATTTAGTCGAGCATTTGGCCTTATTTGCTTCATATTATCAAGTGTGTGCATTGACAATCAGAGGTGCCCATTTCAAGGGGAGTTTGACCAGTCCCAAAGCGGGTGGTCGGGTTGGCGTAGTGGTGTCTCCCCTCGCCTTCCACCACTAGGACCCCGGTTTAGAATCCCGCCGGGGCACTAAATGGATTGGGCTTTCAGTCCCAATCTTAATGCGTATGGGTTTTCCCTGGAATGAAATTATGGGGTTTTCCTCTAAAACTGAAACTTCTTCCTTGTCGTCTCTTCAGTACAGTGATTGAGTTTCTGACTATCCTTGGCTTCACAACGAGAATGAATAAATGAAATGAAAGCAGATGCTATGTAATTACGTAGCCATCTGAGTACAGATACAGTGTAGTATTTATATACGAGACTAAAGGCCTCCATGGTGGCCAGTAATTACGTTGTGCCCAGAGAGGGCACAATGCCACGCCACTGTACTGTTTATGGCAAGTAATACAGAAGGCCTAAATTTGCTAGTGGATTTTGGTTAATCAATGCAGGGTGAAGCAATCACATTCACAAAACTCTCGTAGGAACAGCCTGCAGATTTCGTTTTGGGTGTGTGTAGAGTGAAAAAGTTGTTTCATTTTTATTTTATTTGTTTATTTATTAATTATTTGGCTGCCTGATGCACCATCTCTGAACATTGTATCCAAATTGGCGGCTGTGGCTACGGCTACGACTGTTGCTAAGGATGTTTCTAAGGACGTCCTATACTTCAACGCGGTGATCCAGCCGTAGCCGTAGCTGCCAATCCGGACACGGCCTGATGTTTACATGTATACTGTTCATTTGATCATCGTGTTGTATTTGCAATTTAAAAACAACATGAAAAGTGTAATAAGACTATAACCGAACAGTGTTTCAAGTAGATGTGATATCGACACCTTTAAACTGCCTCATGTGGTAATGACCCATAAAGCTGCCAAGCGCTGCATTTTGAAAATCGTAGGGGTTGTTTTTTGACATTAATAGGTTTACCAGTCAAAATGATGAACACCATCTATCTGTGACCGGTTTACTCGCCAAAAAGGTTTATCATTCAACACTTGACTATACACCCGAAGCAGGTGTATCAAAGTGGAACTCGCTCAGCCTTCTCTTTAAAATGTTGACAGTTTAATTTGTGCCACGTTACAAATGAAATCAACCTGAGGTAAGATTCCGCCGCACACAGAAGTGGGAGTAGAGTTTCAATTTAGTAGATGTCGCAAAACTGTTTGTCATTTTCTCATTTAGAGTGGAGATTAACTGCTGAAACTGTCTGGGATGGCATACTACACGCTTTCGATTCACTTCTTTAGCCGATGTACTGAACGTTTAAATTACATTACCGGTACTGAACATCCAAGTGGCCCAGAGGGATTTAGGACTTTCTAATCATTTCAAAGATGCTAGGTCCGATTTTTGGCCGATTTCACCCGAAAATTTGGATTTTAAATTTGAATAGCCAAGCCATTTTTTATAGATTCGAGAAAGTTATAGGCTTTCATTTAGCGTTTTGCCTGAACAAATCCGTCAGTGATTAGTGGTAGTTAATTAAAAACTGAAAATGAATTATTGTCGGGATCCCGACAGTATCTCACGTATACATCAGCCACGTATATATCCAAACAGTTTGATTGACAGGCCGAAACGGTCTATTGACCCATGTAGACAGTTTGGATGGTTAAAGTTGGCCAGTGGAATTTGATGAGGGTTTTAATGGGAAACCAAGTGATCAAAGTCAGTCTAACAAAAGAACAGAAAATATAGAGTTGTATATAATAGGAGTACATTATCAGATGGAACAATAAGCTTGCATAGGTCAATAATTAAAGGGACACATTGCCTTCGGGTTGGGCGCTTCAGGGCTATAAAAAGTTATGAAATGATTATGTTTTGAAAGATATTTTAAGAGTAGAATATTGTGTTTCACATAAACAACCCTTGCAGTTGTATGGTTTTTGTTTAATTACGTAACAGAACATGGTCCGCCATTTTGTAGAACCAGATTGTTGACTCCTCCGAATGGCGGACCGTATGTTTCTCATGGAGAGTGTCCACTGGTTGTATTTCCGAGAGGCAAATGTACGCTTTTGTAATCATTGCTCACTAATTACAACACACTGTATGTGTTTTTAATGCATAAACAAGACAAAGTATAAGAAGCAATTCCAAACTGCAAATATTTAAGAGATTTGAAGGCAATGTGTCCATTTAACTTACATAAGGTCATTCCTTTAAAGTTGCGATCTTTCCCAAATGACGATGTCACTTACCCCCACCCGCACCACCCTCCCCCGCCCCAATCAGGAATCTCTTGCCGTCAACTAAACCATCCAAATCAGGATAACATTCCAAGCGAATATAAACTTTTATCAATTTCTCCAAACGGGATTATCAACAGAAAGCAATCAGAAACTCCAGGGAAGCAGTGACAAAACACCCTTCCCCTCACACTTCTGTGACCCACCCCCCCTGGACTTGTGTTACGTCTTTATCGTCCCGAGAGACACCTTTACACACCAATGATAATCATTTCTATTCCCCAACCGAAACCAAATCCTTGGCGAGATTTCTTTTATTTCTTTTTTTTTTAATTGTGCTTTTTAAACCCTCATTCTCTTTAATGTATTCTCCATGTACATAGGGAAATCATAGTTCATGTTTTTATATCACTGCATTACATGTCTCTGAATTTAGATTTGATTTTGAATTCATTTGGGATATTCTCCTATAACCAGATTGACACCATCTTCTCCCTCATGGGGATACCAGGGAAATTGTTGGTTGATAAACTGCTCTAACGATAACAGATCTACAAAGTTTCTTTACGTGGGCATGCGCTATTTATTTGAAAGCTTTAATAACAGATCTAAAACATTTCTATACATTGTCATGCACTATTTATTCGAAGGCTTTAAATGTAGGCCTAGTACCGCAGAATGAGAATGTTCCTGAGGGCAGGTCCCTGGTTTGTCTGTGTATAATGTATTGCAAGTTTGTTTCTTTCTTTTTTTATTTGTAGGGCCTAAAGAATAACATTAATCAATTGTCAATAATTTGGTCAGAGGGTTTCTTTTGTGAGCGTTTCAGCTGCAACGTATTTAAGATGTATTCTGTAATAACTACTATTTTTAATAGTTATTGAGGCATTTTATCGTTGATTTTGTATATTATGTAAACTTTTGTGTGGCTTACGTTTCTGCATAATGGTTATTCCTATGGTAACTGATAATAAATTGATTACAAAGTCATGTGTGGATGTAAAAACAAATGTTTTGACGATGTCGTTGATGCTGTTCGTTTCAACTCAAGATATCCCTCCAGGTCATGTAGAAGGAATACTGAGTTAAACATATTTTTAGAACTCGTCTTACATTTCAGTCGCCGTACTCTTTCCATTGTTTTCTTATGACCTCTTTTTTTTGTTGCGCTGTGGAATTTGGCGAGGCCTACGCGAATGCACTTCTTATTTGATTAAGAAACAAGTGAGTTTTTTTACAGCTCATAACGCCTGCGTTCGTGCTTCACTAAACCAAAGGCAACTGAGAGGTTCGTCGTAATTGACTCTGAATTGACACCGTTTCCTCCAAGTTGTGTTTTTCCTGCTTGCTTAAGCCCGGCAAAACAACAGCCTTTGTAATTAATTTTTAACTCAGATAAATTTTATTTGCTGTATAGTCCGTCCTCATAACCGACGCGAACAAACAGGAAACGTCTCAGTTGTCTGAGAAGCTTCGTTCAGCCTGTGTGAATACTTCACTCCAATGCCTTTGTTTACCAACCTCTTGAGGTCATATACTGCAAATTACATTTAGCCTCCCGAGATAAAAATGCATTTTTTACATTTTTGTTTTTAATTTGTTTTGTTTTATTTTTTTTATTTTTTTTGATGAATGATATCTGCATATAGAAAATAACTTCAAGAAGATGTAAAAAAAAAAAAAAAAAAAAAAACACACACAAAAAAACACAGTTTTGATTAGTGCAAACGGCATGTTTTCTTTCAGACTGTTGACTGCATGCTGCGCCCTTCGATATGAATAAGTGGAGGTTCATAATTATCCTCGTAGGGTAGACAGTGAGTTGCCCATCCAATCCATCACTGGAACAGTTCCTTCGAAAATGCTGTCGAAGTCGACGGTACGCCAGAGAACTATCACAGATTTACCGCAATTGAAACAAGCGCGGTATGAACATGCGCAACAGTCTGTGACAAGACAAGAACCCAACACGTTTTTCGTTATTTTGTTGTTACCCCTAACAAATCCAGTGGCGTAGCCAGTGGGAGGCGAGGGGGACAAGTTTCTCCCCGACCCCTTGAAGCATCTTTCCCCTTAACCCCCCCCCCCTCCCCCGTCAGCCTCTGGACACCGTGGCAATTTTAGACTTTGACCTCAACTGAAATTGCCCCCTCTACAAATATTTGTGCCCCCACCTCCTTTTCCCCCCTGCAAAAAAAAAAATAAATAAAAATTGACACAGTCCTGCCAACCGAGTGGTAAGAATTTACCACAGGTTGATTTGAAAGTGTGTTCATTGAAGTCTGGAGGATGTAATAATTAATGAACCTTCCCTTATGATTATAATGACTCTTAATTATTACCAGTTGTGGGGCGTGTTTCTTGACGTATAAACTCTTGAGCGTAAATTGACCAATGTGTTAAAAGGCATTTCGTTGCATTGGCCACCAACAGAACAAACCAACCTTAATTGTCCCCTTATAATATCTACCTCCATGTTTATTTGAAAGCTTTAAATCCATCGGCGTTTTATAATATAAGGAATTAAAAGAAGGGCTGACTGTAACACAATTTTCTCGAAAGTCATGGTATAGGCCTACAGCGCAGATGGCAATATTTCTCGTTATAAAAAGCCTTCACGGGTTGCAAAGCAAGAGCAAACTGTGTCAAACCATTGTACTGATAATAAATGCGCCGTATTTTCCTCAAGAAATACAGCTTTTCAGATAATTATTTTGGGTGCTTCACATTCACGATTGTGCAGGGAAATTCGATTGAATTTTCCCAATGGTGTCAACACCTTTAATGCTTGTGGAGTGTATTATATACGGTTGGGGACGTCCATTAAAATAGGTCCCAATCTAATTACAATCAAGGCCTGGCGATAATGTGCTATATAATCTCTAATGGAGTTTGCCATTCGGTACTGGTATGTGTGAGTTTCGCCCGGGCCCAGCGGCTCATATCGCCAGGATGGGCTGACGTATACCCACGCTCATTGCGCCATTTTCCCCCACAATACCTCCCCACCGCACCCCCAAATTTTTTTTCAAAAATTACATCGTAAAAACAGGTTCTCAGACCCTTTTCCTCTAAAAAAAAAAAACTCCTCGGAAACCCCCTTGAAGCATCTGTCCCCTTGGGCCCCCACCCCCCGTCACTGAGCCCTAAAATTAACCCTCGTCCAATAAGAAATTAACATAAGAACTACATTTATGTCTGTGGCCTCCAAAAACAAGAATGGGGCTACAACGACACTTTCTGTCATCCCAATCGTGAAAAGCAGGTTACAACGACACTATCTGGTATCCAAATCATGAAAAAGGGTTACAACGACACTTTCGTTGATGGAGGTGTGATTCCTCGCCCTGTCAGACATTGCTTTACAGCTCTTCGTCATTAGAACGTTTTCTATCTGGGGCGAACTGAACCAACGTCCTTGATTTTGTTTTAATAGACACTTAGGGGATCACCGTGGGAGTCGTAGTTTTAACCATTAGCACGAGTTAAAGCAGTCAATGTTTGTTTTATAACAGCCCATACAGATATTCTGCCTGGACTACTAGGTACCAATCAACTGCTGTTGCTATGGGTATAGTATATTAGTTGCTATGGGTACAGCACATTTGCTGCCATGGCTTTAGCGCGTGGCGTTTGCGCGGCTTTCTTATAGTAATATAGATATAGGCCGACTGCTTTGATGTTTTAGTTGTTGGTGTTGTTTTGGTCCAGACTGACTAGCTTATTTTTGTATTTACTGCTGGTGGTGTATTTTAGGTGTTTTGAAAACTCATTGCTGGTTTTAACTTATTGTACTATGGTGTTTTTTCTTCTCTGTTTTGTTACAAGTACACGTATGTATATTTTTGTGTTTTCTGTGCTTGTTAGGCTTTTTAAAACAAGTTTCTTTTCAATCTGTTAGTTGTTTTAAACGAAAGATCACCTTTGACCTGTCACGAAAGATCACCTTTGACCTGTGCACGCGTTGTACATAAACTATGTACGGGTAAATTATCGTTTTGTGCCACAGAAAAAGTCGTCGGGCAATGGTGACGAGCGGGCGCCTTTAATGTTGCAAAGCGCCTTGAATCAGCGCGCGGCGCTCAATAGTGAAAATAAGACACATCATGTGACGAGCTCTGAACCAATCAAAACGCAGAATCTTTGTAAGGGGTGTTTACAAATAAATATATAAAAACGTGATCACACGGGGACTGTGTTATTATTAGTAAGACCCTTGAAGATTTCCCCTCTCAAAACGGCCAACCACGCGTATCGATGTTGCCACTGTTGTTGACACATGGATGACAATCTCGGAGAAGGGACCGAGCGTGTAGTTTTTTTTTCTTGAGGGGGTGGGGACTTGGCGTTTGGCATTTATTTCGTTGAAATGACCCTGAACTCCCTCTCCCTCTCTCTCTCTCCCTCTCCCTCTCCCCTCTCCTCTCTCTCCCTCTCCCCTCTCCTCTCTCTCTCTCTCTCTCTCTCTCTCTCTCTCTCTCTCTCTCTCTCTCTCTCTCTCTCTCTCTCTCTCTCTCTCTCTCTTTCTTTCTCTCTCTCTCATGGAGAATACCAACCCTAGGGACTATCATCGACCGACGAGGTATATTAGTTCCGGTTCGTAAACAAACCCCTTTTGAAAAGAAAGCTACATGTTGACATTATTTCCAACTTAAAAACCTTCTAATTTCCTGGAGTCACGCTCCCTGTTTTTCTTTTCTTTTTATAATTCAAAGCCAACATTTTTCACCACGCAATAAAGAAACATTTTCAAAACTGCACACCGTTTCCCGCACAATCCGGAGAAGCTGTACAAGCACAAGGGAAAATCATTATTTACACAACCAACCGTGGGCGGCCAACATTTATTTTGTGAATCACAAACTGCATTGTTCAAATATAAATGCACTTTAATTTAACAGCTCTAGTTTTCAATAAATATGTCATATTAATCACAACACAAGCCTGTGAAGACACCGTCACAATAGGAACCGATGGAAAGTCATGCATTTATTATATTTAATAGTCAGATACATTTTTGCTCCCGTTTTTTTGTTTGTTTTGTCTTTTTTATTTATTTATTTTTTTAACCTATCGTTTACACATAGCCTACTTTTAGTTTTGCAGCAACACGATATCGGTTTGCAAGAAACAATTCTGAATTTGATAAACGTTATTTTGGCTTTAAAAATGACTTACTGTTGACAAAAGTCGCTCTTGTTTGAATTGAATCTAATGAATCAGTTACGCGTGGCCTTGCATATGGCATCTCCCTCAACACTAAGTTACACTCTACGTTAAACCTTTTTTAACGTGTTTATGCAAATATCCAAGAAGGCCTTGAAGAGATTTCCTTTTTAATTACACTAATTATTCATGCCAACCTTTGCACGTAAATTGCAATTTTTGTTTCCATGAAGTAGGGTATGTCTTCAATTTACCATTTTAATACACGGCGCGCACTCTGCTCAATTGAAAAAAAAGAAAAAAATAGCACTTATGTTGTTACCGTTTTCACGAACCGGCAAATCCGTCCAAGTTAATTTTTTTGACAGTTTTTTGTTTTTCCAATTTTCTAAATGTATTTGGTGTCCTTAACATTTCTGCAAAGTTTTATGTCCTGAAAGTGTTTAGTTAACTAGTTACGCTAATTGCAAAAACGGTGAATCATGGTGCTTCACCGGTTTGCGTTTTCACGAAGTGGCAAATCCGCGCACTTTGTGTATAAACGAATTACGCGCTGTGTGTGGCGAATCCGTTGTGCTCAGCGTTTTGCGTTTTCACGAAGTGACAAATCTTTTCTGAGCTTAGCAGCTGTGTAACAAAACATCAAAAGAAATAAAAAGGTGTCCGTTCATGTTATTTAACTTATGCACCACCGTATCCCTGGAAAATAGTACATACTTTCGATAAAAAGACCGGTCAAAATACAATTTTCAAAATGTGAAAACTTCAAAAGCGCTTTTCTCAAAATGCTGTTTTGCTGCTGCGTACGCGGAATCGCCTGTTCGTGAAAACGGTGACGATAGTTGATAATTGACGTACATTTGTGGCCTACCGAACAAACGCTTATTAATTTAGAACATAAAAGAGTCAAAAATCAACATGTTTACCAAGCTCAAGGTATACGTCCACAATGAAATAACCAAATAAAAACACTCGGAAGTTTAGAAGGAAAATTGTATTTAAAAAAGCGTTCAAAGTTAGACGCCGTTTTCTTCGATTGCTACCGGACGGTACACAAAATAATCCGAGCAGCTCATGGTGTTTTACACCGCCTCAGCTATGACCGCCGCACGCGCGCGGACATGTACCAATCAACATGAAGGATTCACAGTGCGTAAGCGTCGACGCGCGCGTCACCGGCGGCCATAGCAGCGGTGGTGTAAATGCCCGGGCCCATGAACGACCTGCTCAGATTAGGGTATAGACTAATATGTAATACTGCTCGGATTCGTGCATACAAGTGCTACTTCGTGGTGTCGTTGATCTGTTGTGATATTTATACATTCAGTTAGTAATAATACAAAACAAAACAAAAATATATATTTATATATGCACCAGACAACCTTTTTGATGTTTAATTTTCATGAAACATCTTTCCCCGCTCGGAAGCAGTGGTATGCTTTTAGAGTAGATATTGATTTTCCTTCGGGGCTTCTCATTAATATGGAGGACGTAACAAAAATCCGTTCGACGTTTAACTTCCGCACTAGGCCTACTGATGGATTCGAAGGTGAACCATGATCGATCTACTTTGAATCTGGGTTTCTTAAAGATAAGTTTCAACGTCCACTTTCTCCCCCTCAAAAAAATTTCAAATTATTTTTACCAGGACAGGTATTGAGGCAATCAAACTTTTAATCAGCCGTCCGATCTTCTCTGGAATTAGTTTTTTGAATTTTAGTTAGAAATGATGACCACTCCCCTCTTATAGCTTTCTGCTAGACATTATTCCCTCACCAAATAGGTCCATCACGGTGCAGTCAAAAACACATTAATGCATGTGCACAACATTGGTAAAGAGTGAAAATATAAATGTTCACATAATTTGCACATAACTTGGTTTAAAGATGGTCATGGTGGGAAATATATTTGCTTGAAATGCTGTATATAGTTTTTATGAAATGTGTATACATGTATAAAACATTTATAGATTTGATATCGGGAGTCTAAAACTCGATGTTTGAAAACAATGAAAAACATAAATGTGTTGTTTTTTCACCCACTAATTTCTCGTGACCCTGTTGACTGATTGAGCTTAAAAACTTTCACGGGTCTGTTACCGGTACTTCACTTAAAGTGCGAATACTGGTCTTTGACCGAGACCATTGTTGACCGCATGCTTTAAAGATCACGTATGCATGCAGTGAGAATCAGTTCGCAGGATGCATGACAAAATGATAAAGATCTTTTAGATGCATAAAAGAAAAATCGGGTTGCCTGTTGACTCTCTCTCTGTCTCTCCCTGACTCTAAAAAAAAATACATAAAGGCGGGAAATTTCTTTGGTTATTATTGTGAAAATGAAAAGGGCTTATGTACCTTTCATCATCACATTTAAAGGGATGGTACATAACGATAGTGCTCATAACATTCCGTGTGTGAACGCTGAATAATTAGCGGTTTGGGTGATATTATGCTTACATTCCTTACTACTGGCCGGGTATAGTAAAACAAAATAATAATACATGTAATAATAATATTTGGATTCAACGATGATCAAAATGACAATATTTCGTGATGGCAATGTTTCTTAAGAATGACCAGGGTATTATCGGTACCAATACGGATTCAATACAAAGTAAGCTTTCAGATTCTAAATTAAAAAAACACTTATTTTTGTAAATAATGTTTATAATATAAACATTGTTTACAAAAATAAGTGTTTTTTTAAATTACATTCGAAGACGTCTTCCCACATCGGTGTTTCTGTGTTCACTGGGTTGTATAGAATCGTGGACAGCAACGTGGAAAGAAGTTACAGAGAGCTCGGCAGGTCATCTGTTTCCGACACAGACCATTATGGACAACGAGCAAAATGTTAACCATTATGTCCGATCTTTTATGTCCGACCTGTTGTGTTCGACAAACCATTACGTTCGACACATTGTGTTCGACAAACCATTACGTCCGACACATTATGCCCGTAGGACGCAATGGGTCGGACGTATTCGTTCGTCGGATACAATGGGACGCACATAATGGTTCAAAATTGTCGTTAGACACAAGAGTCCCAGTCGGACATAATGGTGCGTAACATACGTCTTTCTTTTATGACATCATTATAGCTCGGGAACATGGAAATGCGAATGGTCACATTTAGCTTCCGTATAATCATCACTAGTCTTTTTGAAGAAAAAACAACAACATCTGTACCAATTCAAATCAGTACGATCAGGGACTTAATTGTTATGGTTACCGGTGCGTCATGAACCGTAATAATACCGACTGTCTTGTGGATAATATGATACCCCGAAAAGGGTTTGTACGTTTATCTCGTAACGTTTCCACTAGAGTTCTCAGTATTCACCGTCTAGGATGACAGGTTGATTTGCTCGTTTGATTAAATTACATTTCAATCTCGTCCATGGAAATCCTTAAATCCTTACATCCTTAAATCCTACACTCTGTCATCTATGACAAGACAAAGATTGTTTAGGTACCGACCGTTGTGGTCAGACGAAATCCTCGGGAAAGTATAATACTGCTGCAATTTGGGAGGATTGTATGATTCCTAGTTTTCCACATAGACACACGGTACAGATCGACTTGTGAAATTGCTTCTTATTCAATGCAAAGGTTTGTGTGAAAACAATGAAAAATAGGTGTTTTTTTTCAGGGAATTTGTGCACGTTCATGTCGGGCTCATAATTATTTCGTTTGCGGCAATCGAAGGGTGATTTTGTGGGGTGTCGTGACCGAGCAGTTGAGAACACCAGGCTCAAACTCTGGCGTTTCTGATCAGCAGAGTGTGGGTTCGAGTCCCGGTCGTGACACTTGTGTCCTTAAGCAAGGCACTTCATTAGTATTGTTTTTGTTCTCCTTCGGATGGGACGTAAAGCCGTTGGTCCCGTGTGTTGTGTAATGCACGTAAAAGAATCAAGTGCACTTATCGTAAAGACAAGGGGTCTAAGTAACCCAGTATTTCTAGCATGGTCTGGCAGCAATATGCGCCACCTCATCTTGTATCCCTTTCAAGGTGTTGAATTTATAGTTGCTTTGTCTCACAAAATTGTTCGTTACAATCTCCACTCCACCAGATTTGATAATTCGGCGCCAGGAGTGTCATTTATGACAGACAAACATACATGGCTCGTTGTGTGCAGTATGTTATTATTGTCTCAATTTGACAGTATTTCAGACATAAACATTTCTCTGTAATTTATGTGCAAATCTGTGACCATTCTTTTCCCCAACCTTCACCAAGGTTGTGCACATTATATAAAGCACATGAGTTTATTAGTCGCAAAAGCTTCATAGCAAACAACCAACTTTCCATATGCATGTACATGTACACGTACTACACTGTAGTATGCATGTAACCACGGCTCTGTTGGTGAATGTCGCCGTGTACATTTAATATAAGAAAGCTAATTACTACAACGTGTAACGTAGAAACAGCTCTGTACACCGTATTTACTCTGGGTTTTTTTTTCTTTTCTCTCTCTCTCTCTCTCTCTGATGGAATATGAAGCAACCATCCATCACTTGGTTAGGGTGATGGTCACGCCAGCTGACAGGAAAAAAATCTGCGCAGCTGTTTACTAAAGACAAAAGTCGATAATTCTTGCCAGCTATGATAACATTGTCAAAACTGTCAAGCAAACAGAACTAATTTATTGAAACCATCAAACAATCAAAATAGTACGAACTTCCACGGCTAAACTATGCGGTCATCTTTGTCAAAAAAATATGATGTCTGAATATTCACAATTTTAACAGCTGCAATAAATTTGTTTTCAGATTATACTTAATACTTAAATGTTTACTTTTTTCCCTTTTTTAAGGCAAACTTAAGGCAAACATGTAACCAAATGCTGATGTGTGTTATATAAAAAAAAAGGAAATGATTTTAAAAAGATAATTTTATTAAGAAACCCTGTTGTTTTAAACTTGGTACTAAATCAGTATATGTTGTCATGATAAATATATCTACCTTAAGTAGTGCGACAGTATTTGCACCCCGAGGACCAAACTCGTATTTCGATTCACCAAAAGCGAAATAGACACAAAAATCACAAATAGTTACCTTTAAAATACAGATTTAATTCCCGTCTAAATGAGATGAAGTCTCGCAAGTTTTAGTAGGATTTTGTGTCTGTTGAACTGCATGAATAGAACGGATGTGTATTCTCAAAATTGTACAAAAAGAATGGATGTAGCCTACTTTTAAAAATCGAGAATTGGCATTTTTAGATCAGTGGCGTAACCAGCAGGGGGATCCCCCTCCCTTCTTGGACCTCCCCCCCCCCCCGCACATGAGATCGAAAAATGCACAAATAAATGGTTTAGATACATACACCCCCCTCCACATTATGTATTTCGCCCTTACCAACCCACCCCCATGAAATTGTTTAGTTGCGCCATAATTTGTTATTATGTCAATACCAAGAAGAAGATAATGAAAAATCACGAGCACATCCACCTGAAATTGGATTGACAAGAACTAAGTGCGCACTGACGACATCTTCGTCGGTCGAGAGCTGAAACGTTTCAAATGCAATTTTTGAACAGTGACAACACTCAGGTGGTCAATCGGGGT
This sequence comes from Marthasterias glacialis, assembly GCA_911728455.2. Taxonomy (NCBI): domain Eukaryota; kingdom Metazoa; phylum Echinodermata; class Asteroidea; order Forcipulatida; family Asteriidae; genus Marthasterias; species Marthasterias glacialis. Next base: position 18,053,956 of record OU452219.1, on the reverse strand, counting down.
GTGCATGGGATATTTAATTTATATGCAAACTCGTGTCCAAAAACAGACCCACCCCAGCCCATGACCCGCATCATTGCTGCGGTAATGAGACAAGTCGTCCTATACGCTGTTGGTAAGAGATGGCGATTTGGAGCCGGAAGTGCAATGTACATGAATGGTATAATTATAATGCTTGTACATGAGTATTCGTTGTACTGTAGTTCCGGCTTGAAAACGTCATCACTTACCAACAGGATTGCTATTATAGCTTGATACATGTCCATACTTTTTGTGTTAATCTCTTTACAAAGAACCTGGTTCGAGTGTTTACAGAGGGGCTTCAAAGGTCAAATTCAGTTTTGTAATGTTCTCATTTTCCAATAGATTGACTGAAATGAAAGTGGAACGAAGGTTACAAGATAGTCTCACATTGAAATGGTGTAAAATGCCAGTAGATTAGATAGTAATAATGCACTTTACAGAGCGCCTTACGTAGAGACCACCCCAAAGGTGCTGAACAAAATGTAAAGTTAAAACTAAACAATACAATAATTGTAGCAGAAGAGCAACAAATTCATCGGAAAAAACGTTTACAAAATACACCTGTAACGATACTCTTTCAGAGCGAAATTTGAAACCTGACGTCAATGGACCTGTACAAATGGATCTGAACGTTCCGAGGAGGAGTTTTCATCAGTCAAAATGTGAAATTCAACGCCGTTTTGACTGATTGGAAGTCAGTAATGAACCAGAAATGAGACGTAATCTGATGTTTTTTGGTGGTGACAAATTTCACACTGGAAGAGGATCAAATACAATGGCATTACACAATTTTAAAATGAGGTTAAAGACTTGTAATTTTCCATCCACTTTCATAAGGTCTCTATTTACCTGTTGGGAAATGTGTGAATCACAAAATTGAATTGACCTTGGAGCCATCTTTGAACAGCCTTGTAACTAACTGCAAAATATCGTGTGCGTGTGTTTTTCGCTCTGCTGAACCGGCGTCTTCAGTTATGAGCCATGGATATTATGTGACATGGATAACATCTTATTCAGCCGGTAACAGTTCTATTGTGGCCGGCACGATTCTACAGCACTGTACTTCAGTGCGGATGCTCTTGGTAGTATTATAATGACCTCTTTGACATAAATGCATCTCGTCTTTCCTTGGCAAACAGTGAAAAACGACGCTCACTTTTTACGACCAATTATTACGGCCTCAAAATGAGTGTTGTGTCACGGTCAGGGGCCTCGCACCGTGCACCGTGTTGTCATGAGACCCATGCGGCATGAACGCACTAATCAAAGGGACACATTGCCTTCGGACTGGGCGCTTTTGGGCTATAACGAGCGTTTGTTTTGAAATGAATGTGGTCGGTTTGATAATTTTTAAAGTAGAATAATATAATGATTCACGTGATAAATATCCCTTCAAATTGTGTCGTTTTTGTTGACAGAAAACGCTCCGCCATTTTTTTAGAACCAAATTTTTGACTCCACAAAATGGCGGACCGTATGTTACATAGAGTGTGGTTCCGCTGGTTGTATTTCCAGAGGCAAATGTACGTTTTTACAACACACTGTATAGGTGTTTTACCGCATGAACAACTCTTAATAAGGATCAAGAAGCAACATTTTAATAGATTTGAAGGCAGCGTGTCCCAGGTGGTTGGAAAACTGATAGCATCACGAAATTGAATTTGACCGTCGGAGCCCGTCTTTAACATAATGTTAAAGACGGGCTCCGACGGTCAAATTCAATTTTGTGATGTTCTCATTTTCCAACAGATGGAGTCCTCATGAAAGTGAACAGAAAATAACAGGTCTCTAATAAAAAGCACGTCAAAATGGTGTCAAATACCATTGTATTTGATACTTTTTCAGAGCAAATTTTTGAAACATGACGTCACTGGATGTCAACAACAAATGCGTCTGTACATTCCAAAGAGGAATTTTGTCGTCAGTCAAAAGGTCAAATTCAACGCCGTTTTGATTGAATATCATAAAAAGTCAGGGGAAAAAAACACAAATGTACAGAGAGCCATTGTTATTTGGAATATGACGTCAATGGATGTTGACAAATTTCGCACTGGAAGGGTATCAAACACAATGGCATTTTACATCGTTTTAACGTGAGGTTACAGACTTGTAATTTTGTTTCCAGTTTCATAAGGACTCTATCTACTGGAAAATGAGTGCATCACAAAACTGAATTCGACCTTACAGCCCCGACCTGCAGGTATGGTATTGAAAGCTGACTAATCATAAAGGTCAAACTAAATACTGATCCTTTAGAGATATTCCTTCCGTCAGACACACTGCCCCCCCCCCCCAACTACAAAAAACATAAAACAAATTTAAAATAAAATTAAAATAGCCATTTGAAGGTCACTTCTTTTTTTCTATTGTCGCAATTGAAATAAACCCAATGTGCACTTAAATTCTGATATAGAACAAAAACCGTTTTCGTCGTTTTCAGTTAAAAAAAAACGCGAATTTGCTAAAATTAATTTCCACGGGTTGACTGTATGGTACGTAAATGAATACAAGACATTGGGAGTAAATTGCTCTTACAACAACAAACACTTTTATACAATCCATTCAATACAGTTCAACTGGTAAAAACACAAACAACATTTAACCGTTGCACCATGAATGAGGTTTTCTGAAAAACGTGTGCTTCAGTTGATTTTTGCAATTAGTTTTAATGGAGATGACTGGAGTGAGCAAGTGCGCCTTTTTCATCAAACATTTTATAGTGATTGTCAACCATTGTTGGTGAGCACCCAGTGTAACGAACTAAAACAAAATTGAAGACTCTGCGCGGGTCGAAACATTGATTTAATTAGGCCATTTAGAATGTTCCTTAAATTTAAAACAAAATTTAATAGGAATGTTTTTGTTCGTGGGCTTAATTTAGTTGACTTCGTGTGTATTCAAAAAATTGTATATTTTCCTTGGTGAATATCAATACGTACTTTTTAAATTTACAACAAATGCTTAGACCAAGATTTTGAGGGATATAGTAATGCCGAACACCATGAGTATTGTCCTGAATTTCGAGTCAACATGGATATCTATGTGCTATGGGAATTCTTGGATTGTTATAGTACCTTGTCAGGTTCTTGAATGCAATCTCAAACATTCCTCTGCGCAACACACCTGCGACACCGAAGTATTTTAGCATAAGCGGACCTGAAGTTGCGATTTTTCCATGCGTAAATGAAGATGTTTAATGTCGAGTTGAACAGCACCAATCTGTAGGCTAAGGGCCAGACCCAATTCGGGAGGGGTTTTTCGAATTGTGAGGTGAACCCCCCGAAGGCGTTCTCCACGAAGATGATGATGGCCAGAGGAGTCCAACAAACGCAGAAGACGGCAAACACGATGAAGAGATTTAGGGACAGTGCAACATCAGCCTTGGACGCCTGACTGTTTCGATTTATCACGGGGTGAAGGGTTGCAACAGTACTGGGATCAGTCGTTGGGTCATTGGGGATGTTGCCATTTCCGCTCGGCCCGTTGGAGCGAACACGCCGCTTACTTTGCCTAACAGTCCGATATATAAGAAGGTAACACAAAGAACTTAAAACAATACTGACCAGTATAATAGTCCCGGAGAGCACGGATAAAGTCCTTGTGGCGATGGCGTTGTCGAGCGAAATAATGACACACACGCCGTAATAGGGAATGTACTGGGCGTAAAACGGAGGAATAACTTGAATGAAGATGGTGCATAATCCAGGTACCCAACAGGCCAAGCATAAAATGAGGGTGCGGTGCGGGGTGAACAATTTGTGATACATTTGGTGTTTGACAATGCTGAAGTATCGATTGACCGCAATGGACGCCATAATGAAATCAGAAACGACCAAATGTTTGATGATCAGCGCTGCCAAGGTCACGCAGAGAGTATCTGAGAAAGGCCAAGTCACCGTGGCGGTACTGAAAGAGAGGAACGGCTCAATGACGACGAAGACCATCAGGTCAGCCACTGCTAAGTTCACTATCAAAAAGTTGGCAGTGTGCGAGCGTAGTTTCCGATCGATGACCACGGCCAAAATTGTCAAACAGTTTCCCACCGCGCCGAAGACTGAAAGTAGACCCAGGCACACGGCGAAGATTATGTCACCCAATGGAACGTTCCCTTGCGGCACTACCGTAGACATTTGCAGGGTGGAATCCATTGCCAGAGATTTGATGTAGCTAGATCAGTTGGGATACAAAATGCTGGAATTTGGCTCAGAGTGACATGCAGTGATATCTTTTCAAATGAGTTTTGAGAGCATGTTTATGTTGTCATGCCATCGCCACGGGCCGCATCTGCCGGAATGACGGTGGGCTATTCTCCCAAGCACCTCGTTCGGAGTAGTATGCTTAAAATCACCAGTCCGTCACGGGTTCTGCTCGTGATCCCCGACGAGTTGTGCAATCCTCACCAAATCATAAAACGCGAACTATATTGGGAGGATCGAAATCACCGGAGATGCTATTGCTTCTACACCGCTTTGTCTTATTGTGTAGAACCAACTTGATTCGGCTGTAAGGAAAACATTCTCCATACCTTAGGCCTATGGCTAATTGATATCCATTATGAACGGTAACATAATGGTCGAACTCATGGGCACGCAAGCTGAGCTGCAACCAATTACATTGGATACAGTGCATCGTGCGCATTGACTTCATTGGGCGTTACTTCCTCGGCATCCAAAACCATGAGTTCTTCAGTGATCTAATGTCAATACAAGAAGAAGAAAAGATACACCACAAAACAATCATCCAAGACCGACCATTCAACGACATGAGACTAGATCAAGTAACAATGCAGATTCAGTGTCACTCACCGACCTCTATAGCGTACATTCAACGCTCCCCCACCCCCGCCAGCCGCGGTGGGACTAATATTTAACATTGTCTGCTTGGATGGGTAGCTGGGGCCAACTCCACAAGCTTATTAGATATATTATAAGTGGCGCCACGTTTCGATACTCGAAGCTGTGAATTTATTGAGAGATAGTTATCTTTTTAAGAGCAACCATCACTCTCACTCTCATTATGGGGAACGGGAAATGTCGTTATCTCTTTTGCTCCAGATCCCAGTGGACAAAAATCCCACGTCACCATGCCATTGCGTCCATCCAAGTAATAATTCCAGTAGGGGGCGTTTTCTTCTCGGTAAGAGCTGTGCCCTGTGTGTCCCTGCGATAAGTACATGCAGTTTTCGGAGATGAGGGGGGAAAAAACGAAGTCATCACGTACATTCCTCATAAGTTACATAATTCGTGTAAGTCGTGTGCCCACCGGAAGGACGTCACAAAAGTGTGACCGGCAAAAGGTCGTGAGCACTACCGTCAAAAATTGTGTTTCAAGAAAACTGAGTGTAAAAGTTTTGTCGTTTTTTGTCATTTATAAAGTGATATTATAATTATTGCAGGAAAGTTGAATTCCGCATGGGAATGGGAACAATATGTCTTGTGTGTAATTCCAGCTCTAAACATCCATAATAGTCATGCTATACTTTTTTTTTCAAAAGAGCCATTTTATTGTTTGTGACTTCCGTGGGGGCAAAAACTTGTACCTATGTGTGCCCGGACAAAGGTCGTACAGCCTTGCGACCTTCTTCCAGCACACAACGAATTATTGAACAGATCATCTGAATTCGCTGATTTTATTTGCGTTCTAATAATTATTTTCAAGGGTTCAAATTATTGGACTTATGGTCATAAGTGACTGGTCTTTGGGTGTATTTTCACCGAAAGAGTTCCCTATGATCTACGCTTAAACAAAATAATTTGGGGGGGGGGGGGCAGGAGGGCCTTGCATGCATAGTGAGCTTGATAACTGACAATTTGATAGCAAGACCATTCAACCATTTGGTGGTTGTTTCAAAAAAATCACACCTCATTATTTTCCCATCAACAAACATTGTTATATAGTTCTGTGCACATCAGAGAAGAAAAATAAAACAATATCAAACAGAATGGGCAATTTGTTTGACACTTTTTGCCTTTCGTAAATACCTTTTGCCTTTTGGTATTTTTTACATAAATCATTTGGGTCTGTACCTAAATTTGTGCGCAAATTTCTGAGCATGGTCAAGTTGTGCTTCAAGTCAATGCCTTCAATAGATGTAGGCCTACTATGTGTACAGAAATTATAGCGTAACACCAATAAACTGTTTTTCACAGTACGGTTTTGTCATAACGTGTGATTTCTCTGTTGAACAGAATCCTTTAATGGTATAAACAATTAAGTACAGTCCCATTGCAGATAATGAAATAAATGAAAGCCATCAAGCCATTTGGAAGCAAGGAATGCGCACCACAAAATAAAATCACACGCTCACACCAACGAGCTGTTTAAATTTCTAACAGAACTTTTAATGACAGCATGCAATTATTTCAGCAAGAGTAAACACAATCCCTTTCAAATTATCCAAATTATCAGATATATGTATACCTTTTAGACACAATAAAACAAATTCCATGACATCAAGCTAACTGGAAGTCATCTGGAAAGGCATGATTGATACAGCATTGAATGGCTATGATAATTTTAGTTGTTTCTGGTTTTAAACCGTAGCGCGCCGCCATGGTGGACCGATTTTATATGCCGAAAATATGCGTTTGGTTGTAAACTCTCAAATGTACTTATTTTTTAAATCGTCAGTTTTATGGGTGTTAACTTGATGAAAATATAAATGTAATAAACACACGTGTATTAATTTTATAAAATTTTATAAAATTAATAGAACACGAACTTTGATTTCCGCCCTCTGTTGGATGTGCGCCTACCCCAGGAAAAAAAGGACAAACGACAGAGGGCGCTCACAATTTTGTCTGGAATGAGCAGAACAAAAATTTGCACACAATTTCATGAATTTATGCCGTCTGCTCGTAATTTTCCCTCCGTTGTTGGAACACGGTTGTTACAAATTAGCCTATGCGCTGACTAAGCCTGCATTTTCATGACATTCTGCTTCAAAGTTGCTGTACAAATTGACTGGATTAGGACGTACCCGCTGCTGTTGCTATTCACAGAAATCGGTAAGTTAAAAGAAAGCTTAGTGAAGTCTTGTTTTGTTATTGCTTGGTGGTCTGGAGAATGAGTGTACTGTGACTGTGAGCTGTCTAATATAATGACTGTATCGATATGAATGATTAGCTCTGAATAGCAAAATGTTTGTGTGGGCTGCGCCCGACACTAACGCCACGAATTCCTCTCATTCAGTATGTGCGGCAAATTCTTTGCCAAATAACATTTACAGTAACAACTACTAGTACTGCTATCTTTTTTGGACCCTGTCTGTACTGATTTCTATTCTACTAGTGCAATTTTCTCTTCGTAAAAACTGCGCAGACGAGGTAGTGTGACGTCTAGAAACCAATGCGTAAAGAAACTGGCTGTTTGTGCATCTAGAAACCAGTGCGTAAAAAAACTGGCTGTTTGTGAAAACACAAACTTATCTAGTTCACACAAATAGACCGATTGCGCGACCTACGTCACGTGATCCTCCATAGGAAAGGGTGGTACGGTGCACGATGATTAATGCATTTAAATTATTCGATCGAGGCTTTTTATGCTCGAAATCTGTGAAAGATATTCCAGAGTTTGTACCAAAGACCTTCAAGTGGCTGAATAAAGCCAGTAAGGACAGTTCCAGCAAGTTTTAAAAATTGTAAAAGTACCGTATAAATGTGCACGATGTGTACAGCGCGCGACGGAACATTAGGCCAGACGAAACACAAAAATTTCAAGGTTTTGAAGCTAAAATCCTCCAAAGAAATTGCTTTCCAAAACTGTGTGATTCCTTTGCCTATTTGAAATTCTGCAAGGCTAGGTATTATTAATGCTCACTTTTCCAACGTTCTTTACCCTTTTTTACAGTGATTTAGGCCTTTACCCTTTTTTACAGTGATTTAGGCCAACAATACAAACAAAATAACAGACGGGTGGCTACATAATAGTTGTCCGACGCCGGTAGTGAATGGCTAAAAAAACCTCTTTTTAGTAGAATTCTGTTAAATTATGAGATGTGATTTGAATTAATGCCACACCATGCTACTTTAAATAAAGAGGCTGATTAACTAATTCATCGCTTAACAAAAATAAAATCGACTGTTTTCGAACTCACTCTGTGTCATGTCCTAGATGCTTTTCACATATTTTTTCATCATCTGTATGACGTCATACCTGATGGGTGATATTATCCTTGTGCTAACTAGTGTATATTAAATTTACGAAGCTATGATGTGTATGAACTTTTGAACTTTGTGAAAACGTCGACGACTTGTTCACAGGGTCTTAATTTCTTTGGACCCTGACGCTTTCCAAATGCATCATGGGATGATTTGCACACTAGTACAGCATGTAGTTGATGGGATTATGCCTACTCATGATTGACATACTCTATGAGCCAAATTCCATGCTTGTTTTTAGGCAAAATTCCCATGTACATACATGTGTACAAGTACATTAAATGTACAAAGTTTTAGTTTACTGTACATTCTAGCATTACATGGCATTTAATAGACCTTATGCACATGACGTAATTTGAGTAGGGCGCCCTCGCCTGGAGGTCAAAAGGAGGCTGTTCATTGGCCAATCCTGTGCGCCGCCCGTACAAATCTGTGAGTTTCCATTGTTTCATCATCGATTTACCTCTAAGATGGCGGCTGGATGACGTCAATGCATAAGGTCTATGTACATGAGGACTTTTTGGTTAAGAGGGGCACTGGGGTTGGTTTGCCCAAAATTTTACACAGATAAAAACACAAGTACCAACTTCTAATAAAAAAGGTCATTTTATTTTTTTTCCCTTTGTGCTTTGCCTGAATTCCACAGTTTTGCCCAAATTAGGGGTGGGGGCAACTCCTTGTACATTAATCTTAGGGAATAACTCGGAGAGAGTGAGAAATCACGTGAATTGACAAATAAAACATTTAAATTAACAAGCAACACTGTCAGTTACTGAACTGAGAAAAAGTCATGCAGTTTGGTTTAGGCCTCTCTGTATATAGCATGACTGTCATTGCACTCACCAGCAACAATTTTTAGCTTTCCTTTCTCAATTTCCCCCTGAAAATGGCAATGTTCTTGTTTTTTGTAAGTTTTTAAAAACATACCAACACCAAAAAAATGCGCAAAACTTGGTCTCTCCAAACCATTATTCAAGCAGCCTACGGTAATAAATAAGTTTTGTTTGTTAGCCTTAATGTTTATAGATTTACATTACTCCCAAGGTGCCCCTGTGGAAAAAGCTATAACTAAAATGCCTTGGACTAATCGAATTAAAGTAAAAAGTATGAAGTCAGACCCCCATTAAATGTATTGTGAGTTACTGTGGATTGTGCATAGGATTGGCAACTGTTGTAGTGCTGCCACCAAGCATTCAATCGGAAAGCTCAAACTGATTATTATAAAGTTCATACCAATACCAATCATTCGCAGAAATTCTGTTTTGGGGGTCTGAACTAATGTCAAAGTCTTTTAAAAATGCACCATGCATACATAATGTGTCCACTCGATCACCACTTGCCATTTTGATGGCTGCATATTTTACAGTGTACCTGTAAGTTTGATAATAATTTGAGCATAAAATCCCAAATAAAATAAAAAATAATAAAATAGGTAAAGTATGGTCTGTTTACAGATAAATAGGAGTGGTAATTAATTTACTCTTTCAAAAAGCACTACTTTCCCTTTAAATAGAATTACACTTATAAAACACCGTCGCTTAATGTTGTGATTAGGCCCACTACTCTCAAAGCTTTTCGCAACATTTGCTAAATTGCTCTCATATTAACTCTTCAAGATGGAAAGGATTTCAGCCTTTCTGGTGATACCATGCACTTCCCGGTCTGTGCAACCTGCTGGCAGTCATTAAACTGTCAACTGCAGGTTGGTTTTATTCATGAAGAACAATAATGATACTTTATGGCATTGTGGAGAAGATTATGACTGTGTTCAGTAATTAGTGCATTGCGGCAAGGACAAACATGTGTAGAATTGGTTTTGTTAATTTTGAATTCTGTTAATTGCTACATTGAACAAAAACAAGGAAGGTCATTATACAAAATAAAAGAGTCTTCTTCAAGGACGTTTCAGTTCACTGTGACTGTGAGGCAACTATGTAAAGATGGTGGTTGAGTGCATTTTTTGTAGGTTTTATACATATTTTACAACCGCTAATGAAGGACACACTGCATTTGGACAATGGGGAGCAATAAAATGCAAACTATCACCTGTAGCAAACAAAAGTAAAACCGTGAGGAGGTCAAATTTATTGGGATTGTAGAAGTACAAAATAATGCGAAGCACAAAGAAACTCTTTGTAAAAGTGCAGAACTATAATAAAATACAAATGCATCCAGCCTGAAAACCATGTTTGTTTTTTACATTAAACTGTTGCAACTGGTGCTTTAACAATAATTTGCTGTGGCTATATTTTCTGTTTATAACTTGCCAATAGGAAATTGTCCCTAATTTAAAAAAAACAAAAAAAAAAACAAGAAAAGGTCTTCTGAATCGATTGTTGCTGATGTACATTCTCATGCCCTATCTTATTTTATTTTTTCAGTGCAGAATAGCCAATAGTAGCTTTTCATTTCACAAATCACTGGTCCTCATGCTTTTTCAGAGGTTTACATTTTAGGGTTTTCTTTAATTTTGTTTGACATTGTCATCTGTCTGGAATTTCGATTTTTGCAAAATCTTTGTGTAACCAGTGGTTTACATATTACAAGCTTTGTGAAGCAATGAACTACATGTAGTCAGCCGAACCACTTGGACATAATTTTTTCTTGGTCCTTTAACTTGGTTGTTTAATAAGCATTTAGCGAGTGGACCATTGTCAAGGGAGATTGCTGTCAATGGAAAGAAACATGTTGTGTTGTGAATTGTCCCACTACAGTTTTAATCAAATGCTGGAGGGGGTTTGGGGAGTGGGTGGGGGGCTGCAAATCAATGTCTGTCATATCTGTACTCATTACAGGCAAGGATCTATAAATTCAAGTTCATTTGAAATGGAATCAATGTGTGCCACTGTTTCAGGTCAAAGAATGTATGCCAAATTAAATTTATGGATCGTTCTTTCAAAATTAATAATGTGCTGAGACAGGATTGAATGCTCCAAGAACTTAAGGGGGAATATTTCTATTCAGTGTTGGTGTAAACACCATGTATATTTTATACATCATGTGTGTCAAAGCTAAATTACCATGAACTACCTGTTCAAAAACATCTGATGTAAATGTACAATGTAAAACTTAGTTCGTGAATAACCTTTGTGGCAAAAACAAAGACTCTTTTACTTGTATATGTACTACTGTGTTTAAGACAGTCTTCCTCTCAAGCAATTAGCAATCTTGGAAATCACTTTGTAATGTTGTACAGAGTACCAAATTTTAAAGTTGAAACATACATTAGCCGGGAAACAGTTGAGATAGGGGCCTACTATAGTTTACATTAAATTATGATGAGGAAGATCAATATACCCAAATTAACAAGTATACCTACATGTAAATTTATGTTGTATCTAATTCTTAAATGTCTCTAAAAGTGAGACAAGTGCAAATTGTGTTCATGAATCCGCATGAATTCATGAGTTCATGAATTCATGTAAATGTAAGAAGAAGAAAAAACCTGCGTATAAGGTAGAACACAGGATTGGTATTCATCAATTTTTTTTATTTATTTATTAATTTTTTTAGTATCAGTCTGAAAGCTTACTGATTATGAAGTTCATACCAGTACCAATCTTCCGTAGAAATATTTCTGTCTGAAATACTGCCAAAGTCCAGAAAATAGAATTTTGAAGACCCCGATTTTAATTTTGATTGTAGCATTCAAAATTAAGGACAATGTGTTTACATGCTGAAAAGTGTTCCCGTTTTTCACAGGTTTGTTTTTTCATGTACATGTATGTATCGAATCACTCAAAGAAAGAACACCGCACTATCAGCTTTACCAATCCTGTATTTTACTTTTAAATTACAGTAATTTAAAATAAAAACAGATTTTTGTGAAGTGATATATATATGTCAGAAAAATAACCTGAGAGCGCTTAACAAATAAATACAGGGATATAATTTTTATGAACAATAAAAACCAAAAATGACCATTTAGGACCAAGATACTGTATATAACGTCGGTATTCTGGAATTACCAATTTTGCATCTGGAGAAGGCAGACTGTGAAAGATTGTGCTTATGGCATCATGGCGGGATCAAGAAATGGAGTGGTTTTTCTAAGCAATTCAACCTTGTGTGATTCACAGCAGTTTAGTTTGCAGACTTTCAGATATTAATTGCAGAACCATTTTTCAAGTGACCATTCTTGTACACTCGTATACATGTATGCATGTATGGGAAGTTCACAAAAGCCTTAGTCTTAGGTTGAACGAGTAAATGGTAAAGGCTGCATATTTTCAGCAGGAAATCATGGGTTTAAATCCTACTCAAAAATTCCTGGTGATCATTTCTGTGAAGAAAGTTAAAACCAAATGTACTCATGGATGAAAAGAATGTTAAAAGCCCAGTAGAAGTCATGTAGTCAGAGCTGAAATTTCAAAGGTTCAGGGAGGTTGTTTATAATAGATAATGGATTAATATATTTTTTTAATGGGAATTCATACTACCCAAGACAGTTTAGGTATTTCTATTGGTTGAAAGGTGGTCACATGACCATTTTTACCAAATATTAAACGGCTGATAAAAGACAAGGCTAGAGCTGTTAAAAACCGGTTGTTTTAGTCTGGTTTCCTGCTTTGATACTCTAACACTAGAAAAATGTATATTGAAGAGGAGCGAAACAGACCCATAGTGCAAAGCTGGGATCCTGAACTTAACGTTATCCAGCAAAAATTGCAAAGCGAGCAAGGTTTGTTGTGTCATTCTGTGATTTATTTGTTAACAATGAAAGGGCATTTATGAATGGGAATAAAACGGTGGTGACTCGGTCTTCTCTTAATCAGCCGTTGAAAACCTTACAGTGTTGCGGCCGTGCTTTATCACTCAGGCTGCGACACCGACGGTTTTAAACGGCCGATTAAGACCCTGTCGCCACTCTTTTATTCCTTTAATAAAGTCTGAAGTTGTAAAATTTCCAAGTCCCCCCCCCCCCCCCCCCCCCCCGCAAGAAAAAGAAAAATCCAATCACTGTACATGTTCACTGCCGGCAAAACATACACTTCCTAATAAATCTGGTGTTTTTTTTTGTAAATCTAGTGTACATGGAAATTCACCAGAACTACTTAGTTTTAAAGTTCACCCATTTCCACCAAGGCCCTAACTATTGTTTTCTTGTCGCTGAACAGCATTTGATTCAATTTTCAAAGTGAGTAATAGCAGACATAAAACAAATGTTTGTATAGCTCAGAGTTTATATATCCCTTGATGATCAAGTTGCTGAGTTCGCCCATGCAATGGGAATATCCGTTCCTAGCTTAAACATACATAGACAGTCAGTACGTGTTTTCAATAAACCTCCAAGTTGCAATCTGGCAATTTTTTACAGTGACAATTTAATTATCCACTCCCCCCCCACCCCGATTGTTATGTCATTCAGCACATAATTTTATCAAGAATTTTTTTTTCACTAGTGTGGCTACCGTAGGTGGACTGACTGTTGGGATTTAACTAAACTTGACAGAGTCACCAAGTAAAATAATTGATAATGTATTAAAAGGGGGCTCTAAGGTCGAACTGCGTTTTGTGATGCATTCATTTTCCAGTGGATAGAGTCCTTAATGAAAGTGGGACAAAATATTACCAAGTCTCTAACCTTGGCTTAAAATGGTAAAAAAATAAATATCCGATGACGTCACATTGCATATGGGTCTGTACATTTTTGTACGGGAAATGTTTTCGTTCATTCTGTGATATTCAATCAAAACGGTATTGAGTTTGACCTTCTGACTGACACAAAAATTTGGAATGTAATTGTATACACAATTGATGGTTGATATCCGATGATGTTATGTTTCAAACCTCGCTCTGAAAAAGTATAAAATAAAATGACATTTTACACCATTTTAACGTGAGGTTAGAGACTTGTAACCTTTTTTTCAGCTTTCATAAGGACTCTATTGAAAAATTAGTGCATCACAGAACGGGGAATTTTACCTTGGAGCCCCTCTTTAAGAGTGTTGAATCTAGGGAAGAGCCATTCTGAACAAACTTAAAACCATTGAAGTAAACAATACCCACCCCTCACCATGTTCACATTTTTCAGCTGGCAGATTTTGCTAATTTGAGTTCAACACATATCGCCATCCACCTGTCTTTTTCACCTGGTGCTATCTTTCCTATGTAGTATTTTTTACGGTCTATTGTGCATTGTACCTAGATATTCACATTTTAAACTATAGTTATGCACACCTAAATTTTTTATTCCAGTAAGTTCTCTTTGTAGCTACTAATAATAATAACAAAGTGCTGTATATCTACAGGTGTCTCAAAACGTTTAAAAAACATAAACAAAATTAAGACAGGTTTTTGAAGTTTTTGAATTATGTGAACTCCCATTTATGTAGCATCACATAAGGGTTTACAAGGTGCTGCAGCAGCGCATTCAGCAGCCACTGCCAGAAACACCGGGCCAAACCCCTTCTCTTAGCGATAAGTGTAACTTGTTTCTTTTACGTGCATTACACAACACACAGGACCTATAGCTTTATGTCCCTTTCAAGGGACGAAGCAATTATGGTTAAGTGTCTTGCTTAAGGACACAAGTGTCAAGACCAGGACTCGAACCCACACTCTGCTGGACAGAAACGCCAGAGCTTGAGTCCAGTGCACTTGACCACTCCACCACAACACGCCATTTGTATTTTGTGTATTCTGTAATGGTTTTAAATTCATGATTGTTTGATTTACCTGTAAGGTGCAGAACAAGAAAGCCATTTTCATATTGATCAAATGATGTTCAAACAAGATGAATTGAATTGGTGCCCAAAATATACCCAGACGCCCCTCCGATAAATAAAACCATGATTCATCAGCATTGTGTAACCAAACACTGAAGAGGTTCCTGCTGTATATGAGCACTTTCATGGAGGTAATCGGAATCCTTAATTAAATCGATGCCTTACAGATCCAAAATAACCTTGTTTCCATGGTGACGCACACAGCGTCAGGAATCGCTTTTCTCTAAAAGGTAACCATGTCAACTAATGAGGACACCAAGCAAATGGTCTCTACTAATCACATTAATGCCACGAGTACACTCTCAAAGAAATGTAAACAAATGGTTTGCTGAATTTTAAATATACACTTTACTGCACGTATCAATTTGTAGCTAGGTTTACCTGGTCATTTTCAGCAAATAAGCGGCCATTTTAAAGGCCGCTTTATTCTATTCTGCTGCGAAATTGAAAGGTCCTCAAAGCAGTCATTCAATTTCACTTAATAATGTGTAAGCAAATGTTCTTTTGCGTCATGCAATTAAAAAAAGATAACCATTCAATTTAAAGGTACAATACTTACTATAGTGTTCTTTGTGTGATTTAAATAAACAAACCTGTGAAAATTTGGGCTCAATCTGTCGTCCGAGTTGGGAGAAAATAGTGAAAAGCCATCCACACTTTTCAGCATGAAAACACATTGTCCTTGACCAAAATAAAAAACGGGGTCTTCAAATTCTATTTTCTCGACTTCATGACAGTATTTCAGACAGAAATATTTCGATGGAAGATTGGTATTGATATAAACTTCATAATCAGTAAGCTTTCAGACTGATACTAACTACAAACATTTTTGATGAACACCAATCCTGTATTCTACAATTTACTCGAACAGCGTTCAAATTCGCAGCAGCTTTTTGCTGCATGCATTTGGTCATTCAAATTCGTTTTTGGGCAGACATTTGTGGAAAATGTGCAGCTTAATTGACACTTTGTGCCTTTTTTGGTTTGTAGTAAATGTGGCCTCTCCTTTGGATTTTGAAAGGTATAAAAATGGTTCACGGCAATCAATTTCCTGATTTTCTTCGACAACGATTGCTTTAAGTACAACTACAAACTAAAGAATCTGTGGAAAAATTTGCTGTGGTATAGCCATAGCATAGCCCCACAAAATGCTCATAAAAGATGCCTGGCACTCCAACAGACAGATGGTTAAGAAAACCAATGAATGGTGAATAAAAGACCCGTACAGAAAAACAATGACACGTTCGTGAAATTGTCCAATGTATCTTTGTGTAAGTTACGCCAGTTAAGAAAGAAATATAGAAATGTATGGTTTGCATTAATTTGTTTCTGTGTTATTTTTGTTAATTCTCATCTGGCGAAATTGCTTGTCGTAAAACGAAAATGAAAGTAACAATTTGGTAGAAATATCTAGTTACACCTACTGTGCTAAAGTGAATGCCGATTTCGCATTGCTAAAAATACAACGCCTTAGAAGTTTATTTGAGTTTAATGCTTTATAAATTTGCATGCGTCAAAGTGAAATTTAATGACAGTTTCAATTGCAGTGCAGAGGCAAAATCTCTTTAATAAGAATACATGAAAGCGAAGTAGGTTTTTTTTTTTTTTTTCTCTGAAAATTACCGGGAAACCTATATTAATAACGTTGTTACAGATATTATATAAAGACCAGTATGTCCGCCAATTCCTGTATGGTGCATTTTGATTACTGAGGATGGATTGTGCCACATATTGTGGTTTATTTTCTGGCTACGCCTTTGTATTTTCGATACTGACATGTTTACGTAGTCTTCAAGGAGCATAACTTCAGTTTGAAATGTATCTGCCTGATACAGACAGACACAAGGACATTGATTTTTGTACAGTAATTAAATACTGCACAAATTCGCTGGCGGCTATTTACACGTATACTCCAACATATTATTGACATATTCATTTATCCTATTATCCTGAAGGGGTCTTTTTAGCAAACAATAGGCAACCATTGCTGCAAAAATTAATATTTACACGTATGCAGTAACCAAAACAAAACAGGTATTACCATTTAACAAAACAAAAAATGTAGAACTGGCAAGTTGCTTGATAGTGTACATTGTACTTCAGCCTCCCTAGAGCAGTAAGGGATGAAAGTCCCAGATTTGACCAGTGCTAAATGCCCCAAAATGCTCTGCCAGGTGGCGCTCTCACACTTTGCCGTGTCCTTGTACCGTCACCCCAACGTGATCCGTGTGATGAATGGCGGAGGATCCAGGTAAATCATTGCAGGCCTCGATCTTAAGAAAAATGGGGGCAGGCCTTTGCTGGCCAAATCAGAGAAATGGTACAAGGGCATGCTGGCCAAGTTGGTAGTGACAGTGCAATTTTTGTGAAGAGCATGCACTGGCCAACTCGACAGGGCATGAGGCCAATGGCCTCGGTGGCCTTGGTTAAGATCAAGGCCTGCATTGGTCTCTCAAGGAAGTGTATCCTTCCAAATGGTCCTGAACCCACAAAAAAATCTTGATCCACACCAAACTCTAATGCCCTGATCCTTGGGCCGGCCCATAATTATTAGTTTGAGATAGACAAACAGACAGACAGACAGACACACCAAACAAGAACAAAAAAAGTAACCTTGTTGGTGGAGGAAATTACTGTATGTAATTCTGAATGACAATCATCACCTACTGATGAAAGAGTTAAGCAGTAACATACTGAGTCAAATTACACTGGACACAAATTACACTGGACACCATTGCCTCTTCATATATCCGTCTGAGATACCACTACTGACTTATTAAAATATCTCCTATAAAAACATACCTTTTTGTTACTTAATGTTAAGCACTTAGAAATGCCAGTATAAATGTGATTACTATTAGCTTCAAGCAAACTTGAATTCTCAATTCTGGTTGTCCGATCCATGGCGATAACAGTGTGATATTATACAAATATGGGATGCATTTGAGTGCATTGACGCAGAATATAATCAAGAGGTGAAATCTGGACTATTCCATTTCGCGAGGCGTAGCCGAGTGAAATGGAAAAGCCAGATTTCAATGAGTGATTGTGTTCTGGGACAATGCACGAACGAACTACTTTCAATATTTGTTTTATATAACTCACACACACATAAATCCTTGTCGTTTGAAATTTGTTCATAATAAATACAAAATAGACACGGAAACTTGTTCATCCCACACTGTTAAAATAAAAAAAAACAAAAAAAAACCTTCTAAACAACAAGGACAACTCCATGTAGACAACCAACCTTGTCCGCCATGACACGACCCTGCCCCATTTGGAAAGGGACTGTTTATTTTGGAACTTATGCTGTGAAGCGTCCAATAATTATCCATGTTGGACTGAGTTATCAAATATTGGAGCATAACGGCAGTACATGTATATGTGGCAAAATACAGGATGACATGTGACGCAGGTTCCCATGGTTCCACCAATCAAATTACAAGGATCTGTATGTGTGGTATACAGTATACCGACAGTATCGCACCCTGCGTATTGCGATATTATATCGCGTTTGCTTGAAGATGACTTTGTTATCACACTCGCCCATGGAATACGCAAAAATACAGTGCGTCTTTGGCCCATATCCAACTCTGCCAACATTCTGTTGTACAAAAGATATTTCCTCCTCGAGTCTTTAATAGACTGATTGCGCTCTCCAAGTCATGTGACCCATAGTGGTTGTTTAACGTAAATAAACACGACGTCCTCCATAGGAAAGTGTGGTACGGTACATGATGATTGTTGTATTTGTTTATTCGATCAAGGCTTTTCTTTCTCAAAATCTGTGAAAAATATTCCAGAGTTTGTACCAGAGACCTTCGAGTAACTGAATAAAGCCAGTAAGGACAGTTCCAGAAAGTTTTGAAAATTCTATAAGGATACGGAACGTTAGGGCCTGACAACCGCGATCACACACTTTTCAACACAAACATTTCACAATTTTGAAGCTGAAATCATCAAAAGAAAAGGCCTTTCAAAACTTAGACTCCTTTGTCTATTTGAAATTCTGCAAGGCTAGGTACATGTATAAATATTCACTTTTCCAACATTCTTTACCTTTTTTACAGTGATTTACATTACAAACAAAATATAAGGCAGGTGGCTACATCGTCAGCAAACGCAGGTCGTGCAAAACTCAAAATAAACCTCTATTGTAGTAGAATACTGGTAGTTTATTAAACACTAATGTGATTAAAATCAATGTCACAACATACAACTTTAATAAAAGGAAATTACATGTAGCCTACTATCACCAAAAGCCAACTGTTGGTGTGACTCTGTCGGTCACGCATGTATTTGCACGTAGTTTGCCATCAGCTGAGATGATGTAGTACCCGCTACAGGTCACTTGATGACATGTAGACATTTGTCGCGCAATCGGTCTTTTACTTGAAAAATTGTTGCCTGAACTGTATATTTTACACCATTGACGTAATTGGTTTTGTGTTCATGTTTTGAGTCTCAAGGCTCATTTTTCACTTTCAGTTCAGTTTTATTTGATGAAGACGAGTTGAATGACATTACGAAGGTACATTTGGCTGTCAATGGTAGTCCTTTAGGGACACTGTAACACATAATAATATTATGCTTTTCCCATCTTCCAGAACATCATGATACAATCTTATGACCATAACTTCTGTTTCACATGGTCAATTTTTTCCTTTTCTTCTTCAAATTTCACAGTAATGTTCCTTTTTTTTATCTAATATTATATATAATTTGGTCAACTTTGTTGAATTAAATATGCATCACTAATATTATCATGTTAAGCTTACGTTTAGATGATGTATAGAATGTTAACATCCATTGTGTTGTTCAGGAGTTATGGATTTTTGGAATGTGGAACTTTGTATTAATGTAATTTTACAGCTGATGATCATCGTGACATCATTGTTCATGTGCTGTCTTGATCTGGAGGTTCAATTGTCTGTTGAGTTTTAAGGTTCAACGCAGAATTCCTGTGATAATAATAATAATAATAATAATAATATTTAGCATTTATATGGCGCTCTACAAAGCACACAGTGCCTGACAGATTATTGTCAGTTTTTTATGACAGGTTTTTTGAAGTTTTTTTTGCACACTGAATTGCCCTCCACCGTGAGTAAATTCTATACCATGAGTAGACTCTGCAAACAGGAATTGCTACTTTGGTGGGACTAAGAAGTCTGTTACATGCAATTTATTTTTTAAATATTACTTGATAGAAATGATAAATGAAAAGAATGGTACAACAAAAAGCTTGAAACAGCTACAAACAATGTAGACAATCAAATTTGCACAGTCATATATTCTACTTGTGTAAATTACATGTAGTTACGTATTTACGTTGGAACAGCATTCTGAGATTCATTTGTTTGTTCATAAAACAATCAACTCATATTTGACAGGACTGGACTCGGGCTTAGAGATTGTTTGCAATAATAACAGTTCCAACAAACATCTTCATGTAAAACGATCTGCTTTAATAAACCATGAACGTGCAGAGAAATTAGGCAAAAGCATTGTTGTAGACTGCTGAAGGGGAGGGTGGGGAACGTGGAAGGGGGAAGGGGGAGGTGGGATAGCCTACAACAAAGCTCCTTTTGGGGTGGCTCTGAGGGTGGTGGCGTGCCTGTGGTTAGACTGTGTTATTGTATTTCAGTTGTAACACGCTGTTCATTCTGATGATGGGGAGGGGGAGTGGGGTACTCCAAATAGTGTCAGTACATGTAGACACATAACACACCATACAACCAGTCTGGTGAATGTTTCATCACATATAAGTGAAAACAAACGAAAAATTGTTAATGTTTGTCTGAGAATTTGTGTGTACGTTCAGATTGTGTTTGCGGCAATCAAAATACATTTTGGAGTAATGGTGATTTTGGGGGTCTTCGAAGCTTCTTGCACTATTTTCTCCACTGTGACAGATTTTCAGAAAGAATTGTTTCTTTGGAGGACTGGTGCTGGTATGAACTTTTTATGATCAGTGAGCTTTCAGACTGAAACTACCAGTATTCAATTTTTGTCCTGAATAATTTACCGATCATGTACTTCGTCTGTATAATTCTGTGAAAGGTGGTTTTTTAATTTAACCCAAATTTCAATCTTCCTTTAAAGAAATATGTAGATTTGAACGTTAGCATTTTACCTTTGAACACCCCGACAAAAACAAGACGGCGGCAGCGCCTGGGAGCGTGCCACGCATGATCTTTATGCGCATAATTGCTAATTCATAATTCGCTGTTGGCTAATTGTGCTGGGAGGCAAAAGCCCACTTAATGGCACCTGTGCTGTAATTGTGAGCATGTGTATTTCCTGTGTTATGCTAATGTTCAAGAAAAGGTGGATCTTCTGTGAATATCAGCAACCATGGGCTCCTGGGTGTTACCTTTGACCTATATTTCACTAACATACTCTCCATGTGCAAAGAAGCTGATCAGAAAGATGCCTTACAAATTTATGACCATATTGTGGGTAACAAATTATAAGAAATGTCTTTTGGACGTTTTGTTTAGTTTTTATGTAACCTGTTCCCGCCGGGATTTTTTTTGGTCCCGTCCCCCTGGCGGGATTCTTTTGGCGGAATTGCTGGAATCTTTATTCTTTGAGGGTACCGCTGGCATAAAGAAACCCCGACTTGACAATGCCAAGAAAATAAAGATTCTCTTCATTGGATTGTCTGTTTTGAAAGTGTCAAATTTACTCACTGTGAATTGCAAAACATCGGCCGTTGCCTACGGTATATATAGGAGTATACTAAACACGGAACCATGGTTCGATTGCCGGCTCACTCTGACTTTACATTGAGCCAAAATACGATGGATGAACAATGGTGGAAGCCTCTCGATGCCTCGTAATCTTCTTCCTGGAACAAAGGACAAAGGTCTGTAACAGGGGATTACACAAAAACCACCTCTCGGTATCCAAGACCTTTTTGTGTGGGTGCAACGAAGCATTAGACGACGTGTGCACATGCATGGTCTGTGCACGCTCCGAGCGACCTTTGATCTGGTGGTCAGAAATTAAATAATGGCATCTTTACACGGCTTCCGTTTCCAGGCAGGGAAAACATTTGCATGTATTCACGTCATCTGGCGCCTCCTGGTTAAGTGAAATGTCAGTTTATTATAGCAACATCCTGCGTTAGTGTGTACCTTAATGTTGACCCTGGCTGATGAACTGAGTTGAGTGGTCAAAGTAATGATTGAATCAATATTTATGCAGCACACAAATCAGGTAAAAAAAAAAAAAAAATGGGGAATGATTTCAGTAGATTGTGGGTTCTTTTATGATAATCAAAAAGGTTGAGAGCAAATCTCTATCATTAATACAGACTGCATGACCTGTAAGACCAGAGGCCAATTTCATAGCGCTGCTTAACAATAATCAAATTTTCCTGCTAAGTTTAGCAGAAAAATTTGCTTACACATAAGCCTGTTTCATAGGTTAGCAAGAAATTTAGGCGGCCATCTTGCGCGCTCACCAAGGATTTGCATTGTTAGGTCTTTCATTTTCCTACAGTAAGCACTGGAAGGTGAGCATGCCTTTTCATGTGCTTACGATTAGCAGCGCTAGGAAATGGAAATCGCACAGTAAGCACAAAAGCGGCCGTTAAGCAGCTCTATGAAATTAGGCCCTGGTTGATTTGTTACACCAAGGGTTCTTTTTAGGACCACCAGACATCCTTAGAGGGATCATTTTTGTGGTGTTACCTAAAACCCTCTCATGCTCACACCAAGTTAAATTTCATATCATTCTTATTGTACAATATATTCCCCTTTTAAACTGTATTCCCTTCTGACTATTCTTTGCTGCAAGGCATTGGTTATTGAGGGGGGAGGGGGGAGGGGGGAGGGAAACTTAGTGCTGAGGCTGGCACTAAAAGTAGCCAGGCAGCCTGTCTCATGTCTGAATGGGCAGGGTAAACACTGGTAAGGTTTCAACATCCAGTGGGTCAGGGTATCTTGTGGAAACCTGCTTATTTCATTTACATATTTACAAGTATTGCATGTTGGAAATTGTGAGTCTGATGTGGCAACAATGTTTTTTGGAGTTATTTGTGTGGCTGAAAAAAGCATGAAATCAGCTTCGAATGGGAGACTTTTGAGGGCGCTTGAGGGCAGCAAACTTACCAGGTACATCCATTGTCCTCGGAAATGTGCGCATGATCATAACTACTTAAGCAATGACAGGTTATCTGGTAAGTCTGCTGCCTCCTATCGTTGAAAAGTCTCCCACGGGCATGTCATAGTGCCACAGTGTAATGTGTCAATTTTTATTTTTGTTGTTGAAATAATTGACTTTTTAATTTTTGTTCAGTGTCGAAAAGCCCTATGAGAGAAATAGGCTTTTTAATGTCAAAATGGTGATCAAGTTAATACAAAATAGTTGACAGGAATGTAAATAAAAGAGTTTTGGAATTTAAAATTAATGTCATCTCAAAATATACGTATTAAGAAGCAAACAAAACAAAACAAAATAGATTTAATAACAATAATAACTAATTTTTTTTCAATCGCTGTTTACTTGTAAACAAGATATGCGACATTAGACTCATTTCTGCAGAATTAGAACTTTAGATAGCATCTCAGCTAATACCTTACTAGGACACCCTAGTATTCAGTTGCATCTCCAAATTCTGCCTGAATGCCTTGTTTCCTCATTTCAGCGCAACTTTCAATTTTCAAAATTATTTTGTTGTTGTTCTTGAGTTGACAATGCTAGGGAAACCTTTGACTGTTAAGGGCCAAGATTTTAAACAAAATAAAAGCTTTAAAATTTTCTCTTTTTTGAATTCAATTTTAAAATATTTGGAACAGTCACCTGATTGTAATGTTCCCTGCATTTGTTTTAAAACAGATAAAGACTTCCCATCGGGGGGGGGGGGGGGTAACAAATATTATTTTTATGTTTTACTCATACGCCGATGTGTTTAAGCACTGTATACGCAGTACTTTCCCAAGGTCTGTGAGAAAAAAATCCACAGGCATATTACTCAGGTGAGATTTGAACCCACGACCTTTGCCATTCTAGAGCTGATGTCTAACCAACTAGACCACCATAATTGCCCTGTAGCTGGAGGCCGTTTAAATCCCTTTTAGCAGTAGGTTCCGCAACGGTTTCCAATAGATGTTCGAATCCCACCTGAGTAATATGCCTGTGGATTTTTTTCACAGAACTCGTGAAAGTACTGAGTATACAGTGCTTGAACACATGGGTGTATGGGTAAAACATAAAAATAAGAAAATGGGTAAAACATAAAAATAAGACTTGTTTGTACGACATCAAAATGTTTCTCTTTAGTTTTTGTTGTAAAGCAGTCAAAGCTTTCATTCTATTTAATTGTTTTTATTAGAAATATTTACTCACTCGTTTGCAATGATGAAAACTGTATTTTGTAGTTCTGTGTGATTGGGGATTTTAGCTTCATTTGGAAGTGAAATATTACAAGATGAAATGGTAAACAGGCGCCGAAACAGCAGTTTGAAAAATGTTTCAGATTCACTCATGGTTTTTCTCTAAATACTGAAATGTGGTTGCCAGGTGGATACATCGCTGTGTAAAAATAATCATGAAATGTTCCTTTAAAAATAAGATCGTTGAAAAAAATTAGGCCATTCATTTTTTTCATTTTATTATACACATAATTTGATTTGTGACAAAATAACAATGCTGGTTTGTGAAGCCACAGATTTCATCACAACCATTTTTTTATGTTTGCATAAATACCTCAGCAAACTTTGCTTTTCACTCGTGGTTTTTCAATATTAATTCGTGTTTATCCAGCAGCTCCTCACCCTGAGATTATTTTGGAGGCCTTTAATGTTATTACGATGAGGCAAATTATGAATGCGATTTTCCTAGGGGGGTGCTCGGGGAACATTTGACACGTCCTATAACCACGCTCGACAATAGAGAGAACCCCCATCTTGTCCACAGCTCTAATGGGTTACTCGTGTATGAAGCATTGGCATAAAATACTACACACCACTGCCGATGCCCAACCCACCATCCTGCAGCATCTGTTGGAACTGACTGTCTGTCGCCGTGGTGATGGTGATGTCATCGATTAGATCTTGGCCGACGATGCTGATGATGATGCCAGCTTGTAGTGGTCATCAGAGTGGTTATTGTGTATACGCACATCACCTTTTGCTGAATGTTAGTAGGCAGCCATAGGTAGAGCTAACTGTGCCGTGCATGAATTCATGGTAGGACATTTCTCTATGGAGCTTTATTCTGCATGCAGGAATTAGGCACATTTATTCAGCAGCTTTATGTAAGTTTCAATTTTATTGCTCCGTTTCTGTGTTCCTGTACATTTATGCAAATGTAATGACCTACAATAGTATTTCACTTCACAGTGTGGAATCTACTGAATTATTTTTTAGATGACTTAGTGTAACGTATTAACAGCACTGGATTGTATGGCAAGGACATACTGAATGGCGGCAATTGTGTGGCTGCATTCTTTTTTTCTTTCTGTGTGTTAATTGCATTTGGAATATTTCACATGATTGGGTTTTAATCTGGGCATACCATATATGTACACGTGCATTTTTTTGTGCAGGATACATATTGGGACTAGTATTTATTGAGTGAGTGTGTTAAATATTCATTCCTCCAGGTATATTATTATATATTATTATAAATATCTGGAATTGTTTTATTAATACTTTTACATGTGTATTTTTAAATATTTATTTGTCTAAGTGTGCAGTGTACGATACGTGTCCATACGCGTTACTGTACAGTGTGCATGTTTGTGTGTGTAGTTTAAGGGTCCTGTGGGTTGATTTTTTCTCTCCATTTTAAACTAAAAAATATGCACTTATTAAACTACATTGCTCAAAGTTTATCGGAGGTTTTTATCGTAAAAAAAACTAAAATTAGGCATGAAACCCGCGCCCCGCGGCGTAGACATAGGATCATGCTGTTGATCGGTGCACGGTGATAGATAACTGTGGATTTGATACAACATGTAACCGTATGTAACTTCATGCTCTTAGTTTCGTTGGACAAATCTCTAGATATTTAGTTTTTGTTGCATGGGAAATTACCGTCAATGTGTATTGCTGATGGATGCAACACTACTAAACATGGCGTCAGTCTGAACAGATTCCCATCAGATCAAAAATACTGATAAATTTGGACGGCTGCAGTGGAACGTACCACAGCTACGTGGTCAGGAATGTCCATTGTCACTTTGTGTGTATTGTCATTCGGTGCCTGGGTCTACATCACGAAAGCCCACCGCCAGGCGATAATCAAAACGAATAAAACAAATTTTAAGGGATAAATTAAAAGGTAATAAATCATAACAAACTCGTTTAAGATAATAAGTACTATGTTTTATAATATGAAACCTTTAATATTAAAGGGGCTTTATCGTCATGATTATAGCAGGCTTGTGACTGTGCATGAAAAAATGACTTCTCACCCAGATACTGCACACGCGCATGCTTGCGGTAAATTCACAAAGGTTGGCGTCTTTGTTAAACTGTGATGTGACAGCTGTCCCGCAAGTGCGCTTAGTAAACGGGTCATTCCATTTACTGCTGTAATCATGATGACACAACCCCTTTAAGCCTTAGAATGTAAGGACCTTTAAACTTTTATGAATTTACCAAAATACATACATGTAGCTTAGTCCAATGAAAAAAAAAAGATACTCCAAAGCTCAATCATCTGGTAAGGGTGTTTAAAAACTCACACTATTGTGTGTTGATTTCACCTAAATAGAGTTGAAGAGATTCACAGTACCTACTAGCTGGTATTCTTGTTATGTTTTAATACTTGTTTAAGATGTCCTTTTGTAGTCCTCAGCCCTTGGAATTCAGCTGATATTTTCCCATCAATGAGGAGCTTTCAATTTGGAATAGATTTTATTCCTTCAATGTGATTATTACAAGTGTGGTGTGTTATCACATTGAAGATGCGAGGTCTGGTTTTAGGCCGATTTGACCCAAAAATTTAGATTTAAATTTTAAATAACTGTTTTTATCCGCCAATGATAAATGGTGAATATTTAACATCTAAAATGAATTACTTTCGGGATCCCAGCATTAATTCACATCAGTCAGCCATGCACAAACAGTTTTGCATGGTACATTTATTTTGTGCATTGTCCTTGGCATAATGCAAACATTTTTGTATGTTTTTTTATTTGGAAAGGCATCATCTGTCAAAATTCAATCAGAGCGGAAATGAATAATAATAAAATAAAATAACATAACATTTGCGAAAATCAGGCCATGCAGTCTTAAAAAAATAAGCTCTTGGACACTCTCTTGTTTATCTTGAAAATTAGGTGTTACCAAAATCTTACTAAAACCACATGAATTGTAATAATAATAATAACAGCAAAACTCTTATATAGTGCAAAATCCATCAAATTGACGCTCAAGGTACTTTACAAGCAAACACCCCCTTAAATGTAACAAGAAATAATTCAAAAGCCACAAGAAAATGCAACGAAAAAATTAGCAATGCAAGAAAAGAGTGATGTATAAAACTTTGATCAAAACAATTTTAAAAAGAGAAGGCCACCATTAAATACATACAATAAAAATACCATAAGAAGTGAACCGTTAAGAAGTAAATACCATGAATCTTAAGTTTTCAATAGAAAACAATTTTCTACTACACTTACAAATTCATCCCTTTTAAGAATATTTTTATGAATTTTTAAGCTGAAAATTGAATAACCCAGTTACTACGCGCGCATGCATGCCAGAGGTCACATCACAGTTTGACAGAGATGGCACCTTTTGTGATTTGACCGCAAACGCTCGCGTGTGCAGTATCTGGGTGTGAGTTCATCTTTTCATGCACAACCACAGATCTGCTATAATCATGACGACATAGCCCCTTTAAATTTGTTGTCATTTTAGTTTAGAATTGAATTAATGTAGCAATTTTAAATTCTTCTTATTCTGGTGTAGATCATGAATAGACCGATTGCGCGACCCATGTCACATGACCTGTAGTGGGTATTAAATGTAAACAAACGAACAAAATAACAGGCGGCTTGCTACATTGTCGCTGGATGCTGGTAGTGCATAACTCAAACTCTTTTGTAGCAGAGTACTTGTAGTTTATGAAACAGTAATACGATTGAAATCAATGTCACAAGTAAGAAAAGGGCTTAGTAACTGTGTTATTATTACCAAAATCCCACTGTTTGTGTGGCTCTGTCAGTCACAGCAGTGACTCTGTCGGTCACAGCATGTATTTGAACGTAGTTTGCCATCAGCTGAGATGACGTAGTACCCACTACAGGTCACGTGATGACATTGTAAACATTGGCCGCACAATCGGTCTATTGTGAGAAGGGAGAATGTTCTGCATAAACCATGTACACATATCTTCCCTTGCGTTGCTGTCTCATTTTACTTTCCTTGACCAATTCGGTGCTTTGAATTCTCTCAATATTTTGACCTGTACTAGAACTTAGAAGTACTTTAGCAGCGCTGCATAAATAATGAGCTCAGCTAGCAAATTGAAGCGTGCTAACAATTAAGAGTAACTAGGAACAGCACGGTCATAACATTCACCATCCTGACCACGTTAACCTGCTGCGGGTTCAATAACCTGAGCCATGATTCGGTCAAGGGAAGATTTTGGAACTCATTGAATTGTTCTGTAAAAAAGTTACAAAACAAAACAACAAACAAAAAACACAGGTTAGTGGAAAAGACAACCTGTGCCAAATTTATTAGAGTACACTTCCATGTGAACATTTAAAACATGTTTACTTGCTCTGGGTTTTATGGTGTTCTGTGTCTGCATCGCATTTTCGCATCTCGTATTTTTTTAATCTTGCGTTAACGTTTTGAATCCCACATCAAGCGTCAAGCATCAAGCATCGAGCATCGAGCGTTAAATGTAAACTTGTACAACACACTGTCTCAATTGTTTTGTTTCATTGATGGTGTGCGCGCTTTCGCCATTGCCGTCATCACTTAGCCGCAGTGTGTTTCCTGTTGTGTACATGTATGTGCCTACTCTGTCATTTGTTTGCAGTGTTTAACACTAAAACATTGCAGTTAATACGTACAATACCTTGAAACTGCCAAACGTACGAGCTGATGTTGCACAACAAACGCTGCAGATGCAGTGCACAGGCACATACACGACAGGAAACACACACTGTGGCTACAGACCGTCCGTGGCGGAAGCGCGCATGCCATTAATGTAATCAAATTACAAGTTTAAATTTAATACGAGATGCGAGATGTGAAAAGCGAGATGCGAGATTCAAAACATAATGCGGGATGCAAGATACGTGATTCGAAACATAACACGAGCTTCGTAATGCAAGATGCGAGGTGCAAGACGGGAGATATAGAACATCGTAGGGTTTGGGTCAATTGGAAGATTTTGAATGTATCAAATTGTTTAGTAAAAAGTTTACTGTCAGATGGTTTGATTTATAAATTTATACAACAAAGCCCAGAGTATTTGAAAGTACAACCTTTACCCAAACTCAACATTGTACATTTCCTCATGAACATTAAAACATAGAAAAACTAGTATTCATGGCATTCTATTTTCTCAGTAACTCTTATAATGAAATTTAAAAGATTAGTTTAACAGTGTTTTTCATAAAAGCTTAACAATTGTAATGAATACAGTTCCCCAAAAAACATTTGCTTAAATCATTTATCAATGGGAAAAGAAAGAAATTTTAGTGTTCATGGTACACAGAGTGTAGATAAGAAGAAAAAAAAAAGAAAAAAAAGAAGCATCTGTATCTTCAAAATATTCAATTTAAAATGGGTAAAATTCATTTCACCTGCCCAATGATACATGTTATTTGTATGTGTAGACGGATCACCACAGGGAATCTCCCTTTATTTCTGAAAATCAAATCGACACTTTTCATCCATCAGTGAAATGGTCTCGAAGGATAGTCCCACCGTTTCAGCGAAGACAACTTCATCTTTGCATAATTGAAAAGACTGGTCGGCAATACAAGTGTCGGTTTCCGATGAGTCAAATGGGTCCGAAGTCGTCATTGTCAACTAGCAGTATCGGTTTTCGGTCACTGCCTGTACCCTTTAGTTGTAGCTACAATGCGTGGCACAGGGATGGCGACAGAATTGTTCCTAATTTGTTTAAAGAATACCTGAGGAGGTTTGAAAGTGCTGTGATCACGTTTATGGGAGGTTGAAAAAAGAGCTTGATAGTGACTGAGATCATGCATAAGGATGTTCGTCACAGATGCTACTTTTGTTTATTTACATGTAAACTATCTGAACCAGTTCTTAACCAGAATCATTTTTCTTTGAGAGTACCGCTAGCACAAAGAAACCATGACTAAACAAAGCCAAGAGAAAAAAAAACATGCTCATTGAAGCACCGGGATTTGCTGTTTCTCTATCGATAAAATATCACATTCATGTACTTTAAATCGCAAAACCTCTGCCGGGTCCTAAGACCGGAACCAAGGCTGGAACCTCGGTTCACTCGGACCGACCTCCATTGGGCTGAAATACAATGATATATCACGGTGGAGGCCTCTCGATGTCTCGTAATCTTCTTCTTATAATAAAAGGGCAATCGGGGATTACACAGAAACTCCCGCATAAAGGGAGAATTTCAGCATTATTTCCAGAACCTTCTGTCCTCTTTGTGTGGATGAAGCAAAGCATTGAACAGTGAGAGCACATGCGCTATGCACGCTCTGGAATAGAATGTCTGGGTGACCTTCATTCCGGTCTTCCGAATTCACACAAAAATAAAAAGTTCACGTCGTCAGATTTCTGGCAGGGAAAATATCAGTGTGTATACACGCCATCCGGCGTTACCTGGTTAATAAAAGGGAAACCCATCAAGCAAAGCTAATTATTTCAAACCCCTATCCTAATTTCCTGTGGTAATTAAACATGAGCAGCATCTAACCTAGAAGCATAAAGACTCTGTTTTCGGCTGCCTCCCTCATATTTAATAAATCTTCACCTACTGTGTAATTTAAGTCAGTGTAAACAAAACAAAAGCTGGGGGGGTGATGCAGCCGTACTCCATAATGATATTTAAATTTGAGTAAATGTATCAATATTAATTTATGCTCTTGCTCACAGGGAACATAGATGGTGACAGCATGATACAGGCTGCCGTCTCAACACTAAGATCTGCCAACAAGATATTAAGAACAAACAAATAGTTGTCGTTTCATGCGTTGGCACTTTACACTAGCTGCTGCACTCAAAAATTTAGATTTGGTGATTAGTAATTCTAACGCAGTTCAGCCTGGGGAAACACTGACCCTCATTCTAATACAAAAAGTAGAAGAAGACAAAAAAAATGCATCAATCTTTTAAAAATTACAATAGTGGTCATCACATAATACATGCACTTTTTGAAATAAAAAAAAAATATATATATATATATATATATATATAGGGAAACCCATCAAGCATAGCTAATTATTTCAAACCCCTATCCTAATTTCCTGTGGTAATTAAACATAAGAAGCATCTAACCTAGAAGCATAAAGACTCTGTTTTCAGCTGCCTCCCTCATATTTAATAATATATATATATATATACATTTTTTACTCTTGGATCACATACTGAATTCATAAATATACTGAAATGATTAATTTTAATTCATTTTCTCGGAACACATTTTAATAAGATGTCAGTGTTTGTTTTTGTCAAAGAAAGTTAAGCTGTCTATGTCCATCTTTCTCAACGTTCACTTTCATTTTAATCTGAAACTGGGTTACAATGGTACAAAAAAACAATGCTTTGTCGAAACGACAGTTACATAAAATTGACCGATGGCCCCAATCAGATGAATGAAGTGCATTAATTAATTGGACAGAACTGACTCAAAAAAAATTGTTTTCCCTGAATGATTATGTAGCTTACCTAAAATTTTTTCTAATTGAAAAATAACTTATTTATGATTCTTTCTTTGCATCTGTCTCTTGTAGATTGTTGATTTTTGCCTGACATCCTGTTAAGTGTGGATTACTGTAACTGAAGTGCTGCAAGTACTGAATAATTCCCCATCCCGAGACGCTCTGAAAACAATTAGTGTTACACAGACAAATTTGCAGCCGAATCATGCTTGACTTATGGAGGTTCTTGAATAGCTGACTGACACTTTAAGTAGTTCGAGAAGGCAATGGAAACGTCCGCACACTGAGACACAAGTAGTGATGTGATATCAACCATTATGCCAGAGAGACTGCTGCAAGTGTCACTGACCTTCAGATTTTCAGTGTGATTCTAAAGTGATTTTTTTTTCACTGACAGCCATGGGCGTGCTTGGATGGGTAAATGGCTTACTATCCAGGGGAAGTAGAGGTCCCATCTTGCCTGTGATGGTGATGATCATCCTCATGCAAGCCATGGAGACTATGGAACAAGGTGATGAGGTATCATCTGCCGCCACAAAGGCAAGTGAATGTGAGCCAGGTCTCATTCTGCCCTTGTGGTTACCTTTGGAGCCTGGGCTCGGAGATAAAATTGCTCGTGCCATCGTGTACTTTGCAACATTGTGCTTCATTTTCTTGGGTGTGTCTATCATCGCGGACCGCTTTATGTCTGCTATAGAGGTGATCACGTCCAAGGAAAGAATGGTTAAAGTTAAGAGACCCAATGGAGAAGTACTAACTGTGAGTGTCAGAGTCTGGAACGAAACTGTCTCTAACTTGACCCTGATGGCCCTTGGGTCTTCAGCACCTGAAATCATGCTATCTATCATTGAAATATGTGGAAGTGGCTTTGAAGCTGGAAAACTGGGACCTAGTACTATTGTCGGCAGTGCAGCCTTCAACTTGTTTGTAATTATTGCCGTTTGTGTGAGTGTTATTCCAGCGAACGAAATCAGACGCATTAAGCACCTACGTGTCTTTATGGTGACTGCCTCCGTGAGTTTGCTCGCATATGTGTGGCTGTACATGATAATAGCAGCCGTGAGCCCCGGAGAAATTGAAATCTGGGAGGGTTTAGTAACACTGTGTATGTTTCCTTTGCTTGTATTGTGGGCTTATGCTGCCGATAAGCGTATCTTCTTTTACCGGTTTCTCCGCAAAAAGTACAAAGCGGAGAAAGTAGTTCGTCGGGACTCAACCTTGCATGCAGGTGCTGTCGAACTGGGCATTCCTGGTGAGACAAACGCCAATCACTTTAATCATGACCATGACAATGTGGATTTCCATGGGAAGAAATTCCATGACGTGACTGAAAACGACATTAAGGATCTGGAGGAGACACGAAAGGAAACAGTGCGCTTGTTGCGGGAGCTGAGAGCCAAACATCCAGATGCAGATTTGCAGGCCCTGGAGCAGATGGCTAATTATGAGGCGCTGAATCAACAGCAGAAGAGCAGAGCTTTCTACCGCATCCAGGCCACACGTAGACTGTGTGGAGCTGGCAATATCCTCAAGAAAACACTAGAGAAGAATCGCGCCAGCATTGCTGAAGTTAAGATTGAGGTTCCTCAGGAGGATTCGTTTGCCCATATCTTCTTTGAGCCAGCCCAGTACACAGTGATGGAAAATGTTGGGAGTTTCAACATCACTGTAACTCGCCATGGTGGTGACATGAGCAGCACCATCTATGTTGATTATCGCACAGAGGATGCAACGGCAAATGCAGGATCCGACTACCATTACGCTGAGGGCACTCTTATTTTCAAGCCGGGAGAAATGCAGAAGGACATCTCCCTTACCATCATCGACGATGATATCTTCGAGGAGGACGAGCACTTCCTTGTGAGGCTAAGCAACGTTCGTGTCGGCGGACCGGACGGAATGTTCCAGAGCAACCAAGAAGAGCCGCAAGCCAAGCTCGTCGAACCCTACGTGGCTCAGATCACCATCTTAGACGATGATCATGCGGGGATTTTTCAGTTCGAGGAGAAGGAAGTGAAAATCTCAGAGTCGGTCGGCACTTCTCAACTAAAGGTGGTACGGTCAGCTGGTGCAAGAGGCACAGTGCGCATTCCCTACCGCACCCATGAGGGCAGTGCAAGAGGAAACGGAGTCGACTATATTGATGTAGAAGGAGAGGTGGAGTTTGAGAATGACGAAACCTGGTAAGTCTTGACATTTGTTCACTTTGTTCTTTATATTGATCGGATCACCAACTATGGTTTCAAAGGTCCGGTCTGTGTTTCATCACCCATCCAAACTTGAGGCGGCTTGCTGTGCTACTTTTTTTTCTTTCATTTGCTGCCAATCTAAACATCTTCAAATCTCTGCTTGTCTTACGACCTCATTTTTTTTAGTTTCTGGAAAGGATGTTACAAAATGTACAAGATGAAATCGGGGATAACATCGGAAAAAACATAGCAATATATTTTCTCCTTCAAAGGAGCTGTTAGTTTTTTCAGAATAAGTGAAGTATTGACAGATATGCACCTATGCAGCACACTGCATACCTTTTTATTTTTAGCCGATTTATAAAAGGACTTCTGTTGTGAGAATGCCTGATTTCTGTTCTTGTTTACTTTGATAATATCTGTACACATGTACATGCACCACTGCATGCAGAGAAGGCCTTGTTTGTTCATCATTCCGTCAATTTGTAAATAATTATTAATGAGCAGATGATGAGCATGTTGCCGTTGGTAGATGTGATAACATTAGGGGGAGCAAACTGTCTCTGCTACATAGCTGCCATAACCCAAATGCTGTGCATTCCACTTCAGACTGAAGGTCTGTCACTCCATGCAACTACATGTACTGTAGTAGTCCCTCTTGGTCATCTCCCCATTGGAAAGTTAGCATTTATTATCCGCCGTGTCGTTTCGCTACACGAGACCTTCCGTGAGCTTTTGGCACTATCTTGGGCAGCAGTTGTGCACAGGGGATCCATGGATAAAAAGTCAAAACACTCAAAGACCGTCTTGATTTGTATTCAAATTTCAGAGTGAGGCGTTTGAACGAGGAGTTTAGGGTTACTATACTCTGGTGTTTTACCAACTGATCTTTCTGTTGTACATCCGTTGCCTTCAATAATGAAACCGCTAATGGAAGCTTAGTTCCTAGAGTGCCGGTACAACAACCCAAAGTTGCAAATCTCTACCCTTCTAATTCTTGTTCAACAGTCTTTCATTTTTAGTTTTACTTGGTTAAACATTTTTGCGTTTGGATCATACATGTATGTGTATGCAAATCTCTACTTCAAAGTCTTGTTCAACAGTCTTTTAGTTTTTGGTTTTACTTGGTTAAACATTTTTGCATTTGGATCATACATGTAAGCAGTAAACACATCGTCAAATACTGCTGTATTTTTTTTGTAGGATAATCTTTGATGCAGTATGCAATGCAATGTCTTTGCGCATTTCATGCAAGATGACTGCGCTCCCGCCTAAATATTTTTTGCATAGTTTAACTATATGTGTATATATCGGGTTTTGTTGTGTTAAAAAATTAATAATCATCTATCTTTAAACATCGTACTGATAGTTGTGTTTGGTTAACTGACATCAGTATTTGTGTACCATGATTAGTGTAGATCTATAGGCCTGCAAGTCCTGACTTTTATCAATCCAAACCCACACTGTTCAAGCTCATGCTCAGTCAAGATGGGAATTCTTGTTTTATTGAAAGTGCTACGGTTAAAGTGAAGGTAGTATACAATATTAGTAAAGTTGGATTCATGTGTATGGGGCTAATGTACTGCAATGGTTTTTTTTAATGTTTTTTTTATAATCCCTTTGATTTTTACATCAAAGGCTCTTCCCCTTACACAATTTAAACATGATACAAAATATTATTCCATAATTTTTTTTTTACAATGTATTGGAAGACAACATCTATAAAACTCATCAAAAGTGTTGAATGCACAAGACTTATCAACAATACTTCAATTAAATCATTTGTACATAGAGAAGGGAAAAATTGTATGTAACATTTTGTCTCAGAAACTGCAGAACAGAAACTGAGTATGTTTTGAGAAGCCAGGTACATCTGTGTATGTATACACATTTTCAGGCGTGAGATTTCTCAGGATTTTTCCCGATTTCAGGATTTTTCCAAATTTCATTGAGCCTTCAGATATTCTTGAAAGAAGTAAAGCAGTCACCAAAGGGAGAGAGAAATAATCCACATTGTGTCCAAACCCGTAGTTTTGCATTTCTGGTGATAGAGTCTTTACATAGAGTCTTTACATCTCCTGGATTGTAACACCTGGGAGGTTCTGGGTCTAGAATAAGGGGGGAACCCAGGCCCGCAAGCCATTTTTTAAAAGAATTTTTACATTCCTCAAATCTCAGATACATTATGTTTCAGCAATTTGTTTAAAGAAAAGAATTTTCAGATGTTTTTTTCTTCATTTAACAGTTTTGAGATAAAAAGTGAGTAACATGCACTGTGTATATTAAAAAAAAAAACAGTCATGCTCTAGATATTAGAGAGATATGAGCATTTATTCTTCAGATGTTAATACACTTGTATGACCCTGTTTTGCTCACTATAGGTGAGGGAACTCTTTATGTGCACATTGACGTTGCATGGACGGATTTTTGTCAACATCTTTTTTTCTGAATTTGTTCTCTGAAGGAATTTTGACAGATGATGCTGTTGCAAAAAAAAAAAAAAAAAAAAAAAAACCTTTCGCATATGCCCTGGACAGTGTTGGGATCCCAACAATAATTCATTTTTAGTTTTTAATTAACTCCCACATATTACTGGCAATTGTTTTTCATGCAATACCTTAAATGAAAGCTAAGGCCTATCAACTTCTCGAATCTATAAAAATAGCTGTTTAAGATTTATATTTAAACTTTTGGATCAAATCGGTTAAAATTCTTACTTAGCATCTTTAAACCTAAACGTCTGCTTTTAATTTCACAGCACCAAAAACATGAAAAACTGAATTTATACATTATACAATTTATGTTTCTATTCCATTAAGAATACAACGGGTGTTTTGCACTAATTGATCTTTCCAGTTGATCGTTTTAATTTCCAATTCTGGACCTCATCTTTAAGTTGTCATTTACTCTCAGACAGCTTGTTTCTGACTCAGTAATTATCTGATGAACTCTGGAATGTTCCAATTGCACGACAATCAGAAGTACAGGCTTATCAATTGACAGTGATGTTGGACGTCCCTCCCGCTGCTGGGGCAGCTGTGCTGGACTAGTGTGATCGGTCGTAATGATGCTCGGGTCCTGCAGCACTTTTTTTTTTCTTTCTCTTCTTCTTTGAGACGGATCGATTTCTGTATGAGGCTACATGAGGGATTTCGTCACATGAACTGTACATTGTACGTGTAGTACATCAAATGTTGAAGGTTGAAATACATCGGAGGACCTCAGTGCCTTTCTCATGGCAAATGTTGTTTGCGAAAAGTGGGAATGTAGTGGCGTCATTATTCGCCCCCTAGCAGAGTCTTGCTCCGAAGTTAAATTAAAACGTTATTTGTTAACATGTACAATTAAATCGGCCCTGTTTTTAACATATTTGTATTGGTTAAAAACACACCACGTGACCCAAAAATGACCTTTATGTGAAAGTTCAAGTCAGTTTCTAGACCCAAATAAAATTTGGAAAGTAAGCTTTGATTTTGTGTACATGCTATGACTGCAGTCATTGTTTCTATAATTTATATACATTTATATTTTTTTTTCTCAAAAAACAAAGGTATACACAGCTTAAAATGCATGAAATTAGACGTTCTTAACACAGTGCACTGCTGGGGTTAAGGTATGCTATGATTTTGCAAACTATTCATGGAGAAACGAGGTGTCATCTCGTTACATACTTAATTATTAATAGCAAGACATTAAATGCGGTCTTTACATTGTAGTAAAAAACAATGAAATAATTGTGGTGATAAAAATAAGAAAACAGCCTGTTCACAGCTGCATTATACACTGAATAAAATTTTCATTTAGCCTTTAGAGAAAGACTCTGCTAGGGTTAAATCATGACGCCAGAGTTGTGACGCATATACATAATAAAAAGACAAAATTTGTGAATGGTCATCTTGTATAGCATTAAAGGTGTTTTTTTGTTGTCCCTGAACATAATTGTGTAAGGTGGGATCTTTTACATGTTGGTGCCCAGGGCTCTGTGTTCAGATTAACTCTGAAAGGTAACCATAGCACACCATAATGTGCGCAATATATTGTAAATGATGAATATGCGTATTAGTGATTCCTTTGAGGTTTCTGGATTTCGAGTGACATTTGTGATTCATCAATTAATGTCAGCAGACGATGAAACAAAGTGACGTTGATAGTTCACAGGAACTGGCTGATAGCTCTGTTTCAGAAAGCCTATGGTACCAATGCAGGAAGTAATTGATCATAGTTGGGGGAACTCGTTGAAAACCCCCAAATGTCAGAGTGGTAAACCGCAATCAGAAAAGATCATAATTGGAAAGGTCTCTCCCTTTGCCCTTTTGGTATTGACATCATTGGTGTGTGTTTTAATAAGAAGGGGGTTTATATAAAGGGAGATGCATGGTCTGGGAACAGTCTTAGTCATACCTGATGAATCGTTTCTCCGTCTGGCTTGTGACGGTTGTGGAAAGGCCGGGGCTCAGCGACGAAGAACAGCTTAGCAGCTGAAGCTTTTCGTATTCAGCACTGTATTACTTACAGAACCTCTGGCACAGATTTTCACCCAAGGGTGGCGGATATTTTGGGAAGTTTGTAAGGACTGC
Organism: Marthasterias glacialis; assembly: GCA_911728455.2. Taxonomy (NCBI): domain Eukaryota; kingdom Metazoa; phylum Echinodermata; class Asteroidea; order Forcipulatida; family Asteriidae; genus Marthasterias; species Marthasterias glacialis. Next base: position 18,015,421 of record OU452219.1, on the reverse strand, counting down.
GTAAGGCAGAGACGTTGCTTGTGTCCAGGCCCCCTGGAGCTTTAGGCTCATAAAATCATACATTGATGCACTACATGGTGGAAGCCACTTGCATTATATACATGTACCGCATGTACATGTATGTGTACCTGATCAGTTTTGTTACAGTACTGCACAAATATTGGATGCATATGAGCGCATTGTTGCTGGATATAATCAAGAGGTGAAATCTGGACAATTTCATATCATGAGGTGAAGCCAAGTGAAATGGAAAAGCCATATTTCACCAAGTGACCATATTCTGCAACAATGCAGGAACAAACTGCATTCACTTTTTTTTATAATATAACTCACACACGGATTCTAGTCATTCGAATTTTGTTTTACACTAAACACAAAATAGACATGGTTCCTCATCCACCCCACACTCTGAAAATCCAACATTCTAAAACGGCATGGAGAATTCCATGTGGACACCAACCTTGTCTGCCGTGACACGACCTTGCCTCATTTGGATGGACGGGTGGGAACGATTGTTTTTGGATTGATGCTGCGAAAATCCATATTAATCATCCTATAATTATCTATATACGACGGTCTAACGTCCCGGCAGTAAGTACAGGGCAAAGTAAAGGATGACATGTGACGTGTGTTCCACCAGTCAAATGATAACGATCTGTGTGTGTGGAATATAACCTTTAAAAGCCTGGTGGTGTAGTTAAAATGTGTTTCTGCACCTAACTCCATGAACATACAGAACGTGTGCTTGTACATATGCAGCAGTATTAAAAGCAACAACTTGTAAATTCTGCCTCCAAGGATGTACACTCCCAAGTACCTGTGTTAAGATGACATGCATGCTTTCTCCGGTCGGCTGTTTATTTAACCTGACCCTCTTTGGCAAACTAATTAAACTGCACAGGTCACTTTCATGCATGAGGTGATTATTAGATCTTTAATTAATGAGACTCGTACCTGGGCAATGTAGCTGGATAGATGCGAGGAATTCTTACCAAAGAACGTTATCAAATGACACGTGTCTGATACAGAACACTGATAATATACGTGTCATCAATCTCATCATAGCCGAGAGACACTGTAGAACAGGATAATGAGCACAAGACAAGCGTGGGTCTGTTTCCAGCGCGGTACAGTGCGAGCTAAATTCTGTTACTGCACTCTATTGACCACACTAGCATATGTACAGACCCAGGTACGGTCTAAACTAATTCTGTTCAAAGCCCAATAGGTTTCCCATAAACGCAGAGCTGCATTAGTTCACATAACTTTTGCATTGCATTTATTGTAGAAGTTTGCAGAATTTACACACATGCTAATCAAAAAACAAAACAAAAACAAAAACAGTGAAAAGGGTTAAATTAAACACAGCTGATAAGCTGGTAGTAGTGCACTTGTATTGTACATGTATCCCCCAAAAAATCTTAATTTAGCCTCACAAAAATTCCAGTTTTACAGCCTGACTTTATGTCATATTAATGTAATTCTTCTTGGAACAAGTACATTTGAGCCTCATATACATAGTTCTGAGTCAATATCATGAATATCTGTCATGGTATAAGAAAAAGCTATTGAATATGTGCAGTTTGTAGCGACAAAAAAAATTGAAAAAAAAAATCAAAAACACTGTGAACACGCCCTTAAAACTCAGCAACATTATTCAACTGTGCAACTTCCATTGCATGATAATGTACAATATGGTATCTCCTTCATCAACCTTAACCTTTGAACCTTCGTGTGCAGTAGTACTAAGACATCAAGGATGCGCCATACATTGATGTCCTGCAAAAGATGACCCCCTTAACAAATGTATTGGTTTCTATGTTGCTGTTTTTGTCAATATTAACACGGTCACTGGGTATTTATTTTAGTTAAGATTGATAAAGGAGGCCTGACATTTACCCAAATGTACGGTTAGTGCAGTCTCTGTTGTGTAATTTAGCTATGTGGTATCTCCTTCATCAGTTGTCTCTGGTGGACCTGCATGTAGTTAACAATGTCCCACAAAGCATGTTTGCCTTGGTGGAGTTCCCTGTATCATGTTGCTGTCTCCAAATGATGTGAACATGGTCACATGATGGATAATTTAATACTCATTGATTTGGTAGCTTCGTACACCGGTGCATTCTTCACCGAGCGAATTTTGTGTGCATTATACATTGGTACATATTATGCATTGTACAATGTTCATGCATCTCCCTCATCAGTCTCCTGCGGTGGACCTTTATGTAAAGTACGAGTCTGTGGACGCAATCTGACATGCATGTACTATACAGTGTAAAGGGCAAGCCCAGGCACTGTACAAGCACTTTATACATATTAAATTCTGGTTAACAGGGTAGCCTCTCAATGATCATTATTCAGGTACACTGTTTTGTACGGTCGTTATTAGAAGCTAATGGAATCAAATGGAAATTACAGATGCTCATAATTCAAGTGAGACTTGAAAACATGTACAGTAAACATGTGTGTGTTTTATGACAATCTTAAAATAATGTATTTTTACCATATCTTGGGATATCCAAGGTTCTTTTTTGTTTCTTTTGAGGTGTGTGGGAGTGGTGGTGGCGGGTGGGGGGGGGGGAGAGACATCAGGATGGCGTTCACAGGATTGTTAATGGTGCCACATTCAGCGACCGTAGCGTCAACACGGCAGCTTGTTTGTGCAGCTTTAAGCATCTGCAATCAAATCAAGCGACTGGGGAGTCGTACAGACAGACGGATACGTAGTACCTTTTCCTAAGGGTTGACAATCCCACACATTTCGGGCTGAAGCCGTGGGCTGATAATACTGTTAACATGGCCACTTGCCTGTAGGAATAAGGTTGACATTTTTATCTATGACTGTGCTTTACCAGCCACATGTTTTTTTTGTGTGGTTTTTTTCTCCCTGTCTGCATGTAATGTATGTGTATACCTAAAAAGGTTAAAGTATGGATGCAATATATTCCCAGAGCCACACCTGTGAATTGGTAATGTATAAAAACATATACTTTAAATGGCAAGTTACAGCATTGGTTTATGGAAGAGTAAATTCCTTCCAGTCCTCGAGTTCTCGCACCATCCAACCAACCTGTAGAAATTTCATCAGATTCAATGGTCAAGTTTGAGGAAAAATAACCAAAAACTGTTTTCGATTTGCCGGAAATTATGTGCACCATAATACATACTGAAATATATAATCAGGTTCAATTCGATTGCGGCAATCCAAATAAGCAACGGTGATTTGTGGGGACCTCAACTAGTATTTCCTCGACTTTGATTCGGAAAGTGTTTCAGGTGGAACTATTTCTTATGGAGGAGTGGCATTGATGCAATGATCTTGCTTTATGATCAATGAGCTTTCAGAATGAACTAATCGTCTCTTACCCTGTGTATTGCCATCAGGTATAAGTAAGGATAAACAGATAGATAAATAGATAGATTGATAGATGCTGGACATTGTTACTTGTTTTCACTTTAAAAAAAATTTTTTTTGATTGTTTTTTTTTAACGTCTCTGTCATTGTTAATTTTGTACAAACTTCAATAAAACATTTTTTTTTCATTGTAAAATTGTGCTGCTATGTATTCAATTTAGGTCCTTTTAGGCTATTTTTATAACTCACGTCTAGATACATTCCTTCTTAAAAAAGTATTCTATTATTTCTTTCAAAATTGTCAGGGAATTAACTAATTTTAACTGATTACATGTTATGGCGCTTTTGTTGTACTTTGTGGTTTTGTCGCCGTTTCGTCTGTTGTCATTAATGTTGTTTTTTATAGTACTGCGTGCTTCCATCATCTGGAGAACTGGGTCTGGACTTATGCTTGTTTCCTTTATTTTGTGAATGAAGTTATTTGAATGATTATATTATATTACACGTCAACTTTTAAGAGTTTAAAGTATGCTTGCAATGCTTTCTCAATAAAGTCCATTGTGACACGTTATTTTGAAACAGGAATATTGATCGGAAAAAAAATGATGGAGTATGTCGGAATGGTGCACTGAAATTGACCTATTTATTTCTTCGGCCAAATCCTTGAGCGGTATGAAGGTGATATGGTTGTAATTACATGCACTGTGATATGAGCATGTTGGTAAAGTGTGAAGCTGTCATGCAGGCCAGAAGGTCATCCAAAATTCACACTTAGAATTTGGGGGGACAAACTTACTCTCAGCATTTTTCACACCTTGAAATGCAGTTCAATAAATATTCCATCCAGTATGGAATTTTGCTCTCTCGATAAAGCTGAGGTTCTGAAATGGAGTCAGTGCTTCTTGAAATTTTACACCTTATAGAGATAAACATTTTATCCCTTACCCTGTGGTGTTTTTTTTTTTGGAGAGATACTGTCCCAAATCCTACAAAATACTCTTCTATTGACTCCTTGCAGGCATGTCACACGCGGTGATTGTGCTATGCTCACCATTTTGGTGCCGCTTCGCCTAAAATGCGCACTACACTGTACAACACACTGGGACATTGACTTTCAAAATGGCACGACCGAGATTATTGTGAAGATGACATCAAGTGAATTGGGTTAAGAGACCTTATGCAACTTCGTCACAGATCACACATGCGTTTTCAATGTTGCCATTTTGGTGAGCACCACTCCATAACAAAAGTACACGAGGTTCATGTTTAGATTCAAGTGAGTTTTTTTTTAATCGTTTCCGAAAAATGTAAACTGTTAAGTCACTTAATGAATTTACTTTACCAAGCTTACTTTCATAATGAAGATTTTTGTACTTTGAGTTTAAGAAGAAGATTTTCTAGGGTAAAACTACACAAAAACTTATTGACACATGTGTCAGCCTGACACGCAGCAACATTACGCACATAATTTACCGTAACGTAGAAGATATTTCTTTGCAGTGATTGGCTCAATATCTTTTGTCACATGCCTGCGCCATAGAATTGTTACAGTTACCCATGACTGAAATACTCGCTGGTGATCACCAAAATGATTGCAAACGATCGGTGACGTCACGTGCACAAGGTCTATACTATAACTAAAATCCCACATGTTACATGTATATAAATTCAAACGACCCAGTACAAAGATGGTTTACTTACAATCACTGGAAATGCACGAATCTCAAATTCTCTTTTACTCATGAATACAAATTGCTAAAAAACATGACTTTGGATTCTCGAATAGTCTCTTAGTTCCTGCCTCAAAATTGTAAGAGATGGAGTGTACTTTACAATGGGTCAGATTAAGAAAACCAAATAAGAGCATCATACACTTTAGCAGTTTTCACTGCCTAAATATCTCAAGATTTATTTATCACAGCCACAGGCCTGCTGTAACACAGCCCCTTTAAAGGTTTTATTCCAGAAAACAATTATTACCCTCCTTTTAACTTTGACTTGGGTATAGACCTTTCTTTTGCAACTTCACAGCCGCCAGTTTTGCCAAACGTGGTTGGCAAAAGTACGGGCAGCCTTCACTGCAAACAAAAATACAACATTTTGTTACTTGACCAATAATGCTTTCAAATTAATACCCATATTAGATGATAAATAAAATGTACTGTGGAAAACAAAAAAGTGAACTTAACTTTTTTTACTGAAAAGGGCAATTTTTGTCAAGCCAGCTTAGCACATTTTGTGACACTCAAGGCCTTCCATATGAAATGGTGATCAATGTTTAAACAAAAAGAAACTATTCCCGTCCCTACATGTGTATGTACATGTAGCACTCTACTATACATGAACCTACGTCGGTTGAAGTATGTAGAGGACACAAATTTGGGGGGGGGGGGGGAAATCCTCATGACCGCAGGGTTTATAGCTCACAACTTTTAGCTGACCAGAAATCTTTTTACAAGACCAGAACAAAAAATTAGAAGGAAAAAAATGCTTATGTCTAAACAAGCATTAAGAGAAGATTTATCTCATTTACCTTTATGTGGCGTGTCGTGGCCGAGCGGTCAAGCGCACTGGACTCAAGCTCTGGTGTTCTGATCAGCAGAGTGTGGGTTTGAGTCCCGGTCGTGACACTTGTGCCCTTTTAAAGCAAGACACTAAAACCATTATTGCTTCGTCCTGCGGATGGGACGTGAAGCCGTTGGTCCCGTGTGTTGTGTAATGCACGTAAAAGGACCCAGTTACAATTATCGCCAAGAGAAGGGGTTTTGCCCCGGTGTTTCTGGCAATGCCTGCTGAATGCGCCGCAGCACCTTGTAAACCATTACAAGGTGCTACATAAATGGCCGTCATAATTTAAAAAACACTCAAAAACCTGCCTTAGAAATAATATAGTAAGCGCCTTGAGTACCTAATTGTTGGTAGATACAAGTGCTATAGACTCCAGTATTATTATTATTATTATTATTATTTATTAACATGTAGCTCAACAGAATTGAAAGATATTTATCAAACATCTCGTATAAATTTAAGATATTATATACAGTGAGGTATTACTGTTCAGTTGAAAAAACACAAGACTGCGAGACTTATCCAGCCGTGAGTTTACTGGCCCGACGCTAAATTCACTGGCCTCGGGCCTGTCGTCCAGTGTTAATTTCGAGGGCTGAATTGTAGCCGCAATAAAACTAGAAACGTATGTATTTGTGGATACAAGGTTTTACCTTATGTCATGTGTGTGGGCGTCGTAAAAAATTCTGGAACAGCGTGTATGTAATGATCCTGGATTCGTGACATACTCCTCAATTATATCATGTAGCACACGTACCTGTACCTGTAGACCATGGGAATAGCTGTTTATTGAGCAAACAAAAATTGTAATTTTGTCATTAAATATTCGTTCCAGTCCTCCAGTTTTCAATTGTGTTTTATCCCTAATGTAATAGAAATTGTATGTTTTATTAAGCCGATAAAACTTTTGAGTTGTAAAAAGGCTTTGTGGCGTACAATCGTGGTCAGTGTGGGTGGTAAACAAATTCAGTATAATTACACAAGGATGGAAGCGATATTTACAAGAAAATACATCAAGCGCTTTAACAACACGCAACTGAGAGCCATAAAAAAAAAATTGTACTGTGATGTTACTCTATGAAATGTTGTCACACCTAGACGGGAAGATTTTCCTTCAAGAACAAACACCCAGGTCTCTTGTTTTGATTTCATCTGCACTGCAAATTGATTACAATATTCATACTGTTGAAATGATGTCATGTCAAGGCAGGAGCTGCTCTTTTGTGCTGTACACATCAGGTGTAAATGATTTGACGGTGTACACTTTTTGCAGATCAATACACCTCACACCAATCCATCAATTGTGAAGTTGTTACGCAATGTTGTACAATGTACTGTGCATATTTGCGTGCATTCATTTTAGGGAATAACAATAAAACCTGTGAGTAAAACGTTCTGCATGTAAATAGGCACCACAAATTACAAATATGGATAGAATATAAGCCATTTCTGCAGGTTATTTGTTGTTTGCCGAACCTTTTCATGTTTGGTTATGTTTTTCAGTTGTTGTTTTTTTAATTTTGTTTATGTGTACCAGTATACAAAGCTTTAACGAATGTAGGTAATGGAAAATTCTAATCAAGAGAAATAATTTGTTTTTCTTTTCTTGTGCAAAATTGCAAGAACTGTAAAATTTTAAGATTTGACAAATTTGTTAAATAATTTCAGAGAGAAAACACTGTCATCAAACATAACAAGATCACCTCGAAAAAAAAAAAACCTAAATAAATGAACAATTAATTAAATGTAATCCAACTCCATATTGGGTTTCTACTTTTTTTAGTATTGCAATACATTTTATTTATTTGTTTTATTTTATTTCAATTATTTATTCATAAAGTGTATTTTTTAAGTTTTATTTTTAATTGCTTTATGTACTTTTTTATCTATTTTATTTTTTATATTTTTTATTCGTTTATTTATTTATTTATTTATTTATTTATTTGTTTATGACTTATTTATTTATTTATGAATTCTGGACAGTCTTTATTCCAGTTGTTTTTAAATTGAAAAGTTCACAAGAACCGTTCATAAGAAACACATTTTATTTCAATAAATGATGCTGTAAAGTGCAATACTTTTTGTATAATTCTGTCAACTGGGTTTGCACAAAGATGAAATATTGCTTTTTACCATTTCACTCGGCTGTTAACCACGGCACAACTCAAGCACTCCAGAGCACTAAATGCTCAGTTTATCTGCCGTCATTTTCTCCTTGAGCTAATGACCACCGTTGCCATAACAACACCGGTTGCTAGGATGGAATTCATATTGACAATTTATCTCTGCCCCATGTCACCATTCGCCAAGCTGGCAAGTTCATCTGTCCAAAAAATGACACTTAAAATCGAGGCAAGCACGACGCTTCAAAACAAAATGCATTTGAACGTAGAGATGTAGGTACTGTTCATGTACCCTTTAAACAAGATTTCCTTAGCTTTATTTAGTTAAATGTCTCTTGAAAACTATAATGGGATTTAAATGCACTCTTCAACTAATCAATACATGTCACACATCCCTTTACATTCATCATAGCAGTCAGGCACTCAAACAAAATTACAACCGTTGAAACAATTGCCAACATGATGGTCTGAAAATGATATCAGGTATTGGATTTCTTGTCATACTACAGTGTTTGAACTCTTCCAAGAGAAAACAACTGTGTGTAGTTCTGACTTCCTGTATGTTACTTTCCCAAAAGTATCTAGAGGGTTGGAATAAAGTACTGATCCAAAAGCCAATGGTCACCGTTTTCACAAAGTGCAAAATGAGACACTGCAGCCAAACTTTCATTTTTGGAGAAATCAACATTTCAAAGTAATAAAACTTTTTTTGAAATCATTTTACCAACCATGAAAGTGGAGACCTTAAATCATTATCACAGTGAGTTTAATTAATGAGTAATTAACTGTTTAATGGAATTGTCTCTTTGTGAAAACTGCATGAACGAGGTCTGTTCCAATGTATGTTCCACACACCAATGCGTAAATGCCAACATGCTGTACGTGAAAACTCAAACTTATGCAGGTCATACAATTGTCTCTATGTGAAAACGCAAAAAGGCAGAGCACTATTTTTTTGCGGAAAATGAAAACATCTGAAATGTGTAAAAACACTGATTTGCCAAAATGCAAGATTTTTTTTAATGAATATGCATTTTTTGTGAAAACTGTGACATGTTTTGAAATGTGCTGATTATAGTAGAAGATTGTTTGAAACTCCTTTAACAACCAATGGCGTACCATCTTTTTAAACCCGCACTAGAAGATAATTGCATACAGAAAAGTACGTATACGTGCCACACATTGTTATGACAAGTGCAGACTGCGAGAAAAATTTACAAGATATAGATGGTAATGATAATGCCGAGTGAAAAACAGAGGAAAATCCTGGGCTTGAGAAAATGTACCGTTAGCACTGAAAGAACATTCCTCAGAATATCACAACATTAATGTGTGGAACGTGCAACTGTAAATGAACAAAATCACCAAAATCCATCTTATACAATATTATCAAAATTGTCATTCATAGGGAAAGAGAATGCCCGACTCAGGCATGAAACCTATAGTAATTAGTTAATAATAATAATTTGGGAGGGTGATCATCCTTACTGGTATCTGAGAAGCTGAATTGCGAAGGACGTGGCTACACTCGTTTGAGCTGCAGGCATTCGAGGGTGCCTTTGGCAGCCAGCCATTAACCCATATATGACCACGGAGCACAACCAGAGATCAAAAGTGTTTGATTTTTCCAGAGGGAAGAAAACCAGAGGGCCCGGAGAGAAACCCTTACGGCACAGGAGAGAACCAATGCCCAACTCTACTCACATATGACCCTATCCGGGGAGTTGAACCTGGGCCACAGTGGTGAGAGGCGAGTGCTTTACGCACTACCCACCTACACGTATGCCACCCATTTAGGTGATTTCCTCTTTTTTTTTGTGCCATAGTTAACTAATAACCTGTTCAAAGGATAGTGTGCAATCGACCATTATTTTGATTACCGAGTTGCAAGTCTGCTGACTGGATAGTGGAACTGAAAGTAATTCCTTGTTTCTCTTTGTAATTTTCTGTTTCTGTGTGGAATCCGTTATTCCCACATCCTTTTCGCAGAAAGTAGAATAGAATTAAAGAGAGTCTCCAGGGTCGAATGGCATTTGGTGATGCACTCGTTTTTCCAATAGATGGAGTTCTTATGAAAGTTGGAGGAAAAAAAATTACAAGTCTCTAACCTCACGTTAAAATGGTGTGAATTTCATTTTATTGGATACTCTTTCAGAGCAAAATTTGGAACATGACGTCATTGGATATCAACAACAAATGGGTCTGTACATTCCAAAGAGGAATTTTTGCGTTGGTCAAAAGATCAAATTCAATGCCGTTTTGATTGAATATCATCGAAATCCAGGAATGAACTAAAAAAAAATACATGTCCTCTACAAAAATGTATAAACCCTTGATGTTTAAATGACGCTGGATGTTTGAGGATATTTACAAATTTCACACTGGAAGGGTATCAAATACAATGACATTTTACACATAAGAACTCTATCTATTGGATAATGAAAGCATCGCAAAACGTTATTTGACCTTGGAGCCCCCAGCCAAATACACCAAGTACTTTGTCCCACCGGTAAATTATGAAAACAATATAATTAGCTGTTGCAAACTGCTTACCAAGCAAAAGAACCAGCGGTGTAGCCAGGAATTTTTTCACTGGGGGCTGGGGGGGGGGGGGGGTGGGGCCATTGCTTTTCAGTGGAGGCCCAGTTATCATTTCTTTTTAAATGACTTATCTACATTTTTTTTATGGGGGGCAGCTTGGGGGGGGGGGGGCACGTGCCCTCAGTCCCCCCCCCCCCTTGGCTACACCGCTGAAGAGACGAATGGTATAAATGTAAAAAAAAAATTAATGGCCTTGAATTAGAAATCAGAAATTTAAGCAAATTATTAAATCAAAGTCTTTAAAAAGAAAAAAATAAGAAATAGAAAAATTTTATGGATTTGACCCTTTTGTGTACAGTTGAGTGACAAAATGTGGCTTAAACATACTTCGTAGACAAACTTTGTGTTTAATGAAGTTGTCAGAGATACCCCATTTCGGCATGAATATGTTCAATACTTTTAAACTTGTATTAATATAAATTCAAAAATGAAACCTTGAAAGTGGAGAATTTTTAGATATGTTTTTTTTCTTTCGATAATTGGGATAGGATGCTCGCCAACTGTTTTGTTGTCTTTGTACATGTATTTATTTGTTTTCTTTTTCATTTGGTACTTCTAACTACATACAAATATACAAAACATAAAAATAAGACAATATTCACTGAAAAGGAAGAAGTCAAGCATAATGGACAAAGCGTTCTATATTCTGTCATTAATCCAAATGGGTATACCGGTGCTGATATCCAAAAACATAGTGAGCCTCCAGATACTGCGTCATTTTTGACCTTGTGTGTTTTCATGGTACAGTTGCCTAGCACATGTGTGTTGACTACAATATATACAGTTTGTTAATTAAAGCTCTACATTTACTTGTAATACATTTATAGAGTTCATGAAATTAAGTGGACTCCATCTGGCTTGACTTCAGCTGCTGTAGGCTATTTTTCATTGGCATAAAAAGGGGGAAACTACACCGAGTGTGGTCTGACTTTGTGCATCAGCACAAGAGACCTTCAATCCTTCATCATTCTAGTTTTATCTCATGAAAAGAATTTAGCCAAAGCAAGGCTGGAAGGGCAAAATCTCCCAGCTCCTCTTTTCTAGTGAAAATGAACCAAACCAAAAATCAGTTTCCTCTAATGCTCGTGACCTTAATGCTCTTGACAGATATTGACAAAATAGGGAGACCGTCAACATTAGGGCCACATGTAGATAACTCAGTTGTTAGAGTACCGGCACGCTAATCTAGAAGTTGCAGGTTCAAGTCCTGTTCTAGTAAATTTTCCTTAAAAAGATGTAATGCTCTTGCACCCAAGAAACCCTTAATAGGTCTGTTATGGGTATGCATTAATTATCGATCATGAATCGAATGTACCTAGGTCTCACATGACTAGCTGCTGGCAAATTGAGTCAAAGCATTTACAGGCACTGTAAATTTAATCTTTATTCAGTTCTTTTGTACATCAGACAAAATAAAAGTCACTGTTTGACGGACATACATCCATCAGACTCACATTATAAACATTTAACATACAATTTGTTCATGCGCTGCTGCCACCTTTTTCATATTTATGAGTATCTTTAAATAAAAGGTTTAAAAATATATATTCATAGAGTAATTTTATTACTTTTATCGAGAGAGCAAAAATTCATTTATACGCTCCCCATGTTTTCTATCAATATTAACATGCTATTTATCTCCATGGACATGGACTTATTGTAGGCCTGTTATTGCTGCCTGTTATCTTTTTTTTTTCCTGAGACAATTTTTATCGGAAAGAATACATGCATAAATTCACCAGAATCTGCCCTTTTCTTGTCATATGGTGATTGGGGAAGATTTATACAGCAGGGCTCCAACTTGGGGGGGGGGGGGTTCAAATTTTGCGTCAAAATGTATGAAAGTAAAATAAATTCAACAAATTATCAAAGAAAATCCAAGACCTTAGTTTCTGGTTACTTGCATGACAATTCAGAAATTTGCCCCGACTTGACGTTCATGTTATCATTAAACCTTTGTAATGGTTTCACAGATTCGTGCGCAATCCGCAATTCGAGCTGTACATGTAGTCTAGAATCGTTGAGGTCGAATAAGCACCAATTTTGTTTCAAAGTAATTTTAATCAATTATTTGAATTGTATAAAAATTGAAATTGTTTTTATGCAAAATTGCTATGAGTATTTTTATTTTCTGGAATTTTGTATAAATCAAAATTTATAAAGGTTTGATTTCATAGAAAGCATACAATAGTCTGCTTTCGACTTGTTTTCTCGTTTCCTACACATGCGAGACTGCACAGTCTATTGTCGACATTATTCCTGTCTCTCAAAGAAATGGTTGAGAAACACCACAAAGGCATAATTGGTCAAAGTATTCCTGCACCAAGCCACAAATTTCATAAATCAACTTATTCCTTTTCAGTCATTCCCAACGGACTGTTATGTCCTCTCTCCTTTTCTTTGTTGTTAAAGTTCAAGACCCCTGTTAGACATTGTTAGACCGTGGAGTCTTTCAGGTAGAATTGCCATCGTTATACAACTGATATCAATGTTGCATCTAAATTTCATATGTAGGAAATCTGATTTTGAACGATGAGGCTGCATTTGTATTGAAGTGCTAGTTGACACAAGTTGAAGTGCTAGTTATTGAAGTGCTAGTTAACACAGAGTAAGGAAAGACATCATATTTGCTGATGTTTGTAACCCATAATATTATTAGTTTTAGTATTATTATTTTTATACTTTTTACATTTGTTGTTGTTATGTTTGTTATTATTTGTATTTGTCATACCAAAGTGCCTTTTGGAAAAAAAAATTACCATCTTTAAAATAATTTTAAAAAAATGAAAAAATTAAAAGAAAGTAAAAGATAAGTACATGTAAATAGGCCTAAACAATAAATATATTCATATTTAAAATACAGTGTATTATTGTTAAGTTACAAAACAGCCATTTATGTTGGGGCATCATAACATTTTTATTAAAGAATCAACAATGGGCCTAAGTGGTATCTTGTGATAAGTTACTTACATAATTGCACTGCTATTATTCAATATTATTATTATTATCATTTTTCTAGAAAAACTTTACATATTAAAATCACGAGAAACAACAGATAAAATGCAATTGTGGAAACGGAGGAGGAAAACATTTTTATTTTCCTGTTGTACCTAAAAAGTTTAGTCCGCCAACAAAAACATTACGTGGGGAGAGGGGAGAAGTGGGGGGGGGGGGGGAGAGAACCAGGAAGTAAAATATGTAGGCTATATATTGAAATACAAACATTTAAGAATTAAAAAAAAGGCAAGACTAATATGTGAATGAAAATCCTACAAAACGAAGAAGTGCAAACCACTCCCTCAGCCGAGAGGAACACTGTTGGCTGCTGATTTAAATGAAGAAATGTATCCGGAATAAGGTATTTCAATGGGTAATTTGATGAATTTCACAGGGCAGGCAAACTAGGAGGGAAAAATTGCTTTAAAGTATTTCACCATGAGAGAGGAATGTGGAAAGAAGGGACATCTAATGGTGTCACTTCAGGGCATTAAACTGATGCTACAGACTCCTGGTCAATATAGCATACAACCCAACAGGAACTCACCAACAGAAAGAAAATACATGTTTGACTGGAGATTGAATCAATAATGCTGAACTGTTCATGGGCAATTCCACACTAATGGGTCCAAAAGATGATTCTGTAAGAGTGGGAGTGGGACAAAGGTTACTATTTTGTCCCAGTCTTTTCCTGTACATTCCAAAACTGTTCATGACTGTTCAGAAATAATCTGTGACCTTTACAAATTACAAGGTCATTTAAAAAGTGTTACTTATGTATGATGGTCTCAAAAGTGAAATGATCTGAAGAAATAAAAAACCAAACCAAACATTGTATATTGTATCGACCACATGCCCCTTGTTTGCAACTAAACCGCCCTCTCTTGAAATTTGTCCGGCATCAGGAACGCAGTTCTTACTGTGCACAAGTCTGGTTAAGGAGTGACGTAAAAGGTCACGCTGTTCAAAGGCAATCTGACCCATGATGTCACTTGTAACCCAACTTTATGCAAACTATGATGAGTATCACACCACTGGGCCGAAATCATCAACGTTTTAACAAAGAGCCACATGTGTTAACATGACAAATTATTGATTTTAATAAAGGGACGTATATCTCAATAATTGCATTTTGCATTTTTACGAAGAGTTACACATCCCCAAAGATGCATGTAATACATTGCAACAGAAGAGTGTAGATGTAGGTCAAAGCGTTTTTACGGTTTCGCAAAGAGCCATGTATGTCAGTGTGCGCGTGATCACATGACATGCCCTTTCCCATGTAAAAATACGTTATTCAGATCTGGGTATATAAGTAGGTCATCTGGTGACACATCTCTCTGACTAATTACTATGGCAATTAGCCAATGTTTTATAAGAAATTAATTGAGCAAAACTTACTAGATTGTATTCCCACCATGCAAAGTTTCAAATCTTTCTTAAGAAACTAATTAGTCAACGGGGAAGTTTTAAACTTTTATAGAATCATATGAGGGGTCTTAAACTGCAAGCCGTGGCTTTAGTATTGCAGATTTTTAAGCTTTAAGCTAAGCACAGTGGAAAATGTTAATCTCAATCAGGCCTTTTGACGTGTGCTGTTTGTGAAAACTGTGCCGAAATTTAAGGTTTGGATTTCACCGTGACATCAGAGGGCATGTTGTCTATATCTTCAACAGTTCAGACTTAAAAAGAGGGCAAAAGAGCCGAGATCATCCAAGTACAATATTTTCACAGGGATGATCCACTTTGTACTGAGTGAGCTTTAAAATATATCCTGAAAAAACTGTTCTGTTTTTGTCCAATTACCAGTCAAACTATTCGATGTGTTAAAAATCAATTGTACATGTCAATACTTGTCACAGTCTGATATTATAAGGTTGGTTGTCTCTGTGCAGGTTTACTTTGTTTTCTGTCCGTGCCAAATTTAATATAAATCTCTGTCCCATGTGAACCGTTCATAATGTCCACTTGCCAAAAAACACTGTCTCCACATCATCCCACAAATTATTTCGCTGTTATTTTGTGTCACAGGTTCCGCATTCATCTTCTTATTATGGCCTACATGTAACACTTCCTGGGGGGTTGTACTGAGGGATGGGGGTCATGCTTCCGACTTTGGGAACAATATCTTGTCCTTTATATTGGCACCTCTCTCCCTTTTGCATGACTTTATTCATTTTTTGCCAAACACTTCTGAGGGCTAGGTTAAATTGAGGTTAAGCCTCCTGGAATTTGATATATCTTGTCAACCACACTGGCATTAATTATCCACAGTGTGAGATAATCGGACAAATATTTATAGATTTGTGAAGTAGAATAGTAGAAAAGCTGTGTTGGTAATTGAGACAGTCACTTTTGTTTAATTTCTACTAATTCTCTGTTGTGTCAAAGGCTCATCAGCGATACCCTCAAATTCCAGCACCATCTGGGAACGAGGTGATCAAAACCAGTCAACTCTAATGGTATTGTTGTTCCATCACTTCCGTTTGTGAATCATTCAAATTTCAACAGCAAACAAAAACTGAAATGCGTAAACTACTTGCAGTAAACAAGGCTATTCTCTTTTGCATTTTTGTTTTTGGTTTGGCACTCGACCTATAGAGCCGGCCAGCAGAAATCCAACAAAACTTGTTATTGTGATGTTGATGAATTGATAGTGGTTAGAGGTAATCTATTGATACGCGTGTATGCTTGATTGTATCATGCATTTGACAAGAGTCTGATGCTCTTAGAAATAAAGACAGATATAACGTTGCCAGTTTCAGAATTCAGATTGTCTTACTAAAATTGGAAATGACTTAATAAGTTATTGGCCGACTAGTTAGAACACATCGGAGCATTGATATGAAAGATAACACCTGTCATCCTGGCTGTTTACCCTGGGAGGAATATCAGTGAGACAGCCCATGAACACATGCTGAAATATTGGCTAGAAGACAGCTGACATTTATTTAGGGACGCTTGTAAGATGATGCGGTAGAGCTGGATTAAGCAGATGGAGTGCGTTTTTTTTATTTTTTATTTTTTTATATCCATACTTTGGATCAACTCGGCTTGGGAATAATAATGTTCTTCGGCCGTTTTGCAATAATGGCAGTGAATTGTTGTTGACCATTTAGTGTAGGATACCAATCAGCAATTGTGCACATGTGAAAGGTACATCATTTCAGGCATGTTAAACGATCAATGTCAGGGATGTTGTGATTTGAGCTGCAGCTATCACTAGCCTTGCACAAGTAAACAAATCATGGCAAAATGCCATCTTATTTACTGGATTACTATCCTAGTTAGTTTGTTCTGTTACTCATTCCAAATACAGGTATTCCATTTTTAGTTTTTTTTAAATTTATTATTGCACTTTGTATTTTCATGAATCTTGCAAATGGCATGAGCTAAGCACAATTTCTGTATGACACTAACCCCTTAACCAGTTGCCACCAGGACTCTTTTTTATTTTCCGTCCCGCGGGAGGAATTCCTTTTGGCGGAATCGCCGGAATCTTTTTTCTTTTGAGGGTACCACTAGTACAAAGAAACCCTGACTTGACAAAGCCAAGAGAACAAAGATTCTCTTTATTGGATTGTCTGTTTTGTTTTCACGACCGAGAAATGTCAAATTTATGCACCGTGAATTGCAAAACATAAGGCATATGAGTGGTACTAAACACAGAACCATGGCTCGATTGCAGGCTCAATCTGACTTACCTCCATTGAGCCGAAATACAATGAATGATCAATGGTGGAAGCTTCTCAATGTCTCGTAATCCTCTTCTTGAACAAAAGGACAAAGGTCTGGAATCAGGAATTACACAAAAACTGCCTCTAAATAGGCAGAAAACGCCAATATATTGAAGTCTGTGTGTGGGTGAAACGAAGCGTCAGATGGTAGTGTGTAGTCTGTGCACGCTCAGCAGTGGAATGTCAGAGCGACCTTTCCTCAGTATTTCAAAAATTACACAATGGCGTCTTAAAATGGCTTCCGAACATTTGCATGTTCACATGTCATCCCGCGCATACTGGTTAAAACTTTGAGGAAAAGTTTACTCTTTTTTTTTAATATTAATGTATCTTAATGATAGTAATAATAATAATAATATGTTTGTTTTACTTTGGGATGGATCGATCATTGGAATGTTGTGGCCCAACATATTAGAGCAAGTTGCTTTTGTTTTATGGGGACAACCCTCAACAACACAGTCAAGGAGAGTAGCAGACCTTGTTACCAAACCAATCAGGGTCTATTTCCATCATCCCAGATGTGGGCAAAATACTGATGAGTATGATAAATGGCTTTTATTTATAGATGCTCGGCTGCTTCTGTATGGATATAATATAATCAAGTTAAATTTGCCGTTACGTGCGTCCCCATAGGAGAGCGAAATCACTTAGACCCAAGGCTGAATGGTGGAAGGATGCAAGTGTGCCCACATAAATGTAGCTCGTAGGTCGGTCTGCATCCGCTGCTTTGATTTTGAAACAGTTATTCTTGTCTCGAGGGATTAGTGAGTTTAAATGTCACATTTTCAGAAGATGAAATATTCCTGAATACTTAATTTGAGTTTTCTGCCCACTGTGCATCTGATGGTTGCAATACATGTGTGTGCACATCAC
Source organism: Marthasterias glacialis (assembly GCA_911728455.2). Classification (NCBI taxonomy): domain Eukaryota; kingdom Metazoa; phylum Echinodermata; class Asteroidea; order Forcipulatida; family Asteriidae; genus Marthasterias; species Marthasterias glacialis. The sequence continues at coordinate 17,997,167 of OU452219.1, read as the reverse complement.
ATGTGTTATGAATGTTTATTGGTGAAAAAGCTTAGAGGAACAGCAGATCATTTTCTGCAAATTATTTGTAAAATAAAAAGCTTTAGCCTAAAGTTACTCCTTTTCCAGAAGCTTTTCAGAGACAGAAGAAACTTCATTAACACAAAGTATTACAGCTTTTAGACTTCAAGGTATTGAATACGGTGTGGTATGGTAATTACTCCAAAACTAAATGACCATAAAAGCTTATGGGGCAATGGAGAGATGTTGATAGTATAAAACATTGTGAGAAACGATTCCCTAAAAAGTAACATAGTCTTTGAGAAAGAGGTAATATTTCGCTAAAATATTTTAATCTGAGGAAGGCTTCAGGCATGAAGTCTTTTTCACATCATGAAAAACATGCAGTTTCTGCATTTTCGGATCCTTTATAGTCTGAAAAAAAAATGCTCCAGATTGACTCTGATATCTCAAGAACGCTAACACCTTTTTAAACGTAATTTTCAGAGGTTGGTTTTATGGTATATATCTACAAATATATAGGATTGAAACAAACGTACGGTTCCAAATACCAAAGGTATACCCTGCCTTCAAAATGTCAACAATAAGTCACTTTTGCTACTTATGTCTTAGTAGAATGACTCACTTTCTATTGAATGAATGCTCAGTTTTGTTTCCTCAGACAAAAGACATGTTTCTGTGTCACATAAATGAAAAGCTGCATGAGATTGCCAACACCCTATAAACTGTACAAGGCTACAGACCTGGGCTTTCATCTTTGAGAGGGCAAGGCCATTTTCATTCTGCAAAGGGTACTTCCATTGCAAATTCTTGCAAAAGTAAGAAGGGGCACTGAGGCCAAGGCCGAGGGCAAAGGCCAAGGCCATGATCAGTGGCATAACCAGATATTTGTTTTATAACTCTTACATAGACCTCTGTATTTAACTCTAACATAGACCCTTGTCGTTTGAAACTTGTTCACAAAAAACACAAAATAGACACGGAAACTCATCCACCTCACACTCTAAAAAAAACAAAAAACTACTAAACAATGGGGAAGACTCCACGTTGACATCAACCTTGTCCGCTGTGACATGACCTTGCCTCATTTGGACAAATGGGCGAGGATTGATTATTTTTGGAATGACGCCGCAAAGCGTCCAATAAATATCCATATTGGATGGGCGCCTGTCCAATATTAAACTTGGAGCATCGCGGCAGTAAATACATGGGAAAATAGTGGATGACACACAACCTGTGTTCCACCAATCAAATGGCAAGGATCTGTGTGTGTGGTACATAAATGTAAATCGATCATGGCCTAAATTTGTACTTAGTAGTAGTAAGCTGTTTGGTTGTTGTGGGAAGCAGGTTCCTGGGGCTACATGTTTAACAGATTGTGCACTCAAAATGCCGGAAAATGTAAATTAATATGCAGAGAGGCTTTGGTTGGAAAAATGGATCTAGATTTTGGATGGGCTCTGTAACCACATGGATCAATAAGTAGTGAGACTGGTGTTGAGTCATAGTATTTGCTTGCTTATTTGTTCCCTGATGTTTCATGCATTATTCGATTGTACATGGTTGGTGTTTTCCGAGATTCATATGCATCGTAAGCTTCACTTCATGCGTGTCAGTCGCTCAAGCTCGGTACTGTTTAATCTGACTTCTGGATTAATAACATTTCGACGATAAATTACAGGGTTGAAATGTTAGTGAAACTGCTGCTTTTCCTCTCTGTGTTTCTGTGCTTACTCTGTGTGCGTCGTTTTTTTTACCGTCGGTAATGTTGGCACTGCTTAAATTCGTTTTAAATCAAGGTTGAAGCATTAGAGAGGTAAAACCCACACGTTTTTGCACAACGCCTACATGTGATGCGTACGTCAGGCCATAGTTTATATCGAATAATAAAATGACTAAACAGGTATGGCCTTTGCGTCTATGGTCTGGCCAGCGCACGGGCAATCTGCGGTCATGTACCCAAGAGGTCTCTTGCAGATTGCTACAGAAGCAGAAAAAGAAATGAATGCGTTACACGTACGCGTTACACGAAAACATGTAACTTAACCTCTGTAGTATTAATGTTAGCAATGCTGCTGCTTCCATTGTGCTTATATACTGTCTTTGAATCAAGGAACAGCATCAGTTGCAATGACTTTTTTTCTTTAAAAAAAAATAATAATGTATGTCTATTGGAGATACTACAAATGTGTGTCATCAGCTTGACTAACATCAAAATTTTAAATTACATGTATAGTGGTGTTATTTTTGGGCTGCAAGGTTTATCAATATCTTTACTTACTGGTATACATTGATAATTTTTCAGAATTTTGTGTGTGTGTGTGATACGTTGATTAACACCAGAAAATTTGTAAGCCCGTACTTTTGTTTACCGTTAATGAAACTTTAACGGCCCTTTAACTAACACATATCTTTTCCCATAAGCTATCTCATTCAAACGAATGACTCCAGTAAAGTGTAATTGCTTGAATTTCTAGACTTGAATGTTTTGTTGGTAAGCTTGGTAACTTACAACTCATTCATTGGTTTCCATGACTTAAAGACACAGGCTAGTCGCCATTACCAGACAGCCATTTTCGTGGCACGAAAGATCGTGTACACTGTTCGTGTACACATGCACAGCGTGAAAGAAGTCGTCTTTCTTCCTGCGAGAGATACCCGACAGCTAATTTTTCCCGACGAGCTTGTACCTTTAAGTAAGCTCTATTCATGCATGTAATTTAATTCTGTTTGGATCCATTTATTTAGCTTTAGTTAAAGGCATGGAATACTTTTGGTTATTACTCCACAAATTAGTGACCAGAAGAGCTTACTAGGTAAGAAGCACCGGAGAGCTGTTGATTGTATAAAACACTGTGATAAACGATTCCCTTTGAAGTTATGTGGTTTTAGAGAAGAGATCTCATTTTCAGCCCAAATATTTGAATCTGAGAAATGTTTTGTGCATGAATCGTTTAACACGTAATGAAAAACACGCAGTTTTAGCATTTTCGGATCCTTCTGGGTGGAAATAACTGCTCCAGAAACTCACCAATATCTCAAAAGAATTACATGCAGGACAGCACTTCTTCTATTGTTATTGTACATAGTCAATTGTTGATAAAACACTGTATAACATTTCCTACATATTGATACACTGTATAATATACCAAAGTGAAAGGTCTTAAGGGCTACCCATCAACATGATTTACATATATAATGCACAACTACAACCTTTTCATTAGAAGTTTTTTGAAAGGAAAACTCCAGCACATTTTTAAATCAACTTTTTGCAGCTTGTTTTCATGGTATATTAAAAAAAAAAATAATATTTGTCTAAAATCCAGAGAAGAAGTGATTAGATTTATTGAATCAGTGAGACTACAAAATGGGAAAGGAAGTGGGTGGGGTAGTTGTCAGGCCTGCTTCTTCATGGAGGCAGCAGAGGCAAATGCTTCCATTACCCCTGGTTCATTGCCTTGGTGCCCTTGAAATGTTCCAATGGAATTTTACAATTTCCTCAGAAATACCTAGCTCTTTATCAAGAAGAAAATGCCCCGGTGTCCTTGCCCTTTCAAGAACGAAGCAACCAGGCCTGCATTATGCTACATGCAATGATTTACATATGTAATACACTCTACAGAACAACATAATTCCAGACACTTATGTCTTTGGCATGTTTGGTGTAATGACTAATTTACACGCAAATTGAGATTCATCCGTTTGAATGCCAAGTCGCTCTGCCGGGACAGTTTTTAGGCTAATTATTGCCCAACTGCAGTCGAGTTAAATCTGGAATCAAATATGTCGCTGGTCATATTAAATTTACGTATTCATGAGAGTTTATCTAATAAGTGGAGTGTATCAATCCCTGTTATTCCTGACATTTACACAATTTAGATTGAGCTCTTGTAGATGAGTGCTCCTTGTAGAAGATTACATCCCATGAAATACACAATAGGATGTTTTCGTAATTACCCACAATAGTGGTCGACTGTTGGGTAAATTTAAAGTTATTAACGATAAGTACCTAGTACACAAATTATGTTCATAATGACTAATCAAAACTATCTGTTTGCGGGAGTGTTGAGGTGTTTGATTGGTTGTTTTTTTTATAGCAATATCCAGCCTTTCTTAATTGCCACAGTAACAGTATCTTTTTATCAAGCAATAGTTTATCATTGGATTTTGTAAGAAAACGATAATTTAAAAGTCTTTTAAACACAGCATAAAAGTATTTGGTGAAAATTTCATTGAAAAAGGTCGTTCATGTTTTGAGAAAATGTCAAGTATATCCAGTTCATGACTTGATTGTTGGTTTGTTTTTAGTCATGCCATAATACTGATACAAGTTGCTTGGTGTGGATTTCACAAAGCAGTAGGACTAGTCTTATCTCCAGTTAGGATGAGTAACTAGTCCTAACTTCTAGAACAAGTCAATAAGTTAGGACTAGTCCCAAGTTGGGACTAGCTTTGTGAAATATAATCAGACAGTCTGAAGACGACTAAGTAAAACTACAACTCCTAAGAGAGGAAACAAAATAAAGAGTCTATAACAGTTCATCGTGTGCCCGGAAGAAGGTCGGCCGGCACACAAAGGTACAACTTTTTTGCCCCAGCAGAAGGTCACAAGCAATAACATGCCTCTTTTGAAAAAAACAGTAGGGCATGACTGTTGTTGCTGGCATTACTCTCAAGACATGTTTTCCCATTCCCATGTGGAATTTAACTTTCCTGCAAATACTTAGAAATGACAGAAAAATTACCGCACTCGGTTTTCCTGACAGACGATTTTGGACAGTAATTGCTTGCGACCTTTTTTTACCGGTCACACTTTTGCTACGTCCCTCTTCTGGGCACAGGACAAGCTGTTTGGTATATCACCTGGCGATGAGTACCAGTACAATTTTAAAGCAAACAAGCTTTCGGATTATAAGTCAACCATGTCTTTTTGTAACTTGACCAATCGTAGATGGTTTGAATATCATGCAGATAACATCTTCTGAATATTTAAGGGTACAAACTATACATTGATACATGGGTGCACTGCAAACTGCACTGTCACCAAGTGCCGATAGTCATTTTTCATATTGACACTATATACCATTGTTTTTCTGTATCATTGTACACGTTGGAATACGTGTTTGAGAAAATGTGCTGGTAAGCAATGAGCGCTCGCCAAATCGTAAAAGATGACATATTTTCAGATGAGTAATAACTAATGGTACAAACGTATGCAAAGCCAATAGGCACACACCCCCGCTCAGCTCATACATGTTTGATGTTGGAACAGGAAGACGGGAATTGTAGTCGTCATTAAACATGCCATGCAGAGTCTTTCTTAATATTCCCGCTGACACTTGCGAAAACAGCCCCGCGTCCACATTTTCTTATCTCTCCATGTATATAAATATTTTCTGTTGACTCGCATTTGAAAAAGATGCCGGGGGAGTTGCACATGTAGGATGTGCTTTTCATATTTTTAAATGGATACAAACTGTGTATCTTTTGAATGTATGATCTTTTGAATGGGCACTTACTTGTACGGCTTGTGCATACCTGTAATATTAGAAGTTGTCCACTTCAACAGGAAAGAGTAAGTTTTGGCGAATTCTAAGACCACTCCGGATCAACATTTGAGCATGGCGGATTTATGTAATCCGTCTTGTCATGCGGAGAAACTTTCAGATGAAAATTCCTTAATTTTCATCAAGACCTGGAAATCTGAGAATGAGTCAAACAGTCGAAACTAAAACCCATGAGTTAAGACTGAGCGAGAGCTTTGAGAAAAAAAAACCTATGCACCACATACATGTGACTTCAAAATGAAAATACGACGACCTTGTGAACCCGAGTGTGTTGACGCCCTTAAAGGTGAAACCTTTTTTAATATTTGATGAACCTTTGCTTGGAATGATGATGACCCAACCAGTTCTGGCGATTGTTCATTCCAGTTTTTGTTTGATACAGTAGGTCAATGACATTCATAGTCCGAGTCCCTTAAAAAAAGATATCTTCAATCATCTGAAACTTCCTGACCCATCAGACATGGTAATTCGTTGTGAATGGTGACACTTTTCACAGTTAAATTATTCACAGACTGTATGCACAGTTTTTTTTATAAACCATCTGAGAATTATTCAGAAAGCGAAGTCCACTTACTTGAACAACCTTGCCCTCTCACAGACTGAGAAGAAATTGGCTAGTCTGAAATGTTATTTAAATTACGGTCCAAATTTTCAAAATGCTTTTGTCCGACACTCTGGTCTCACTTACCTGTAAAAATCCATTGATCCTTTTGAAATTCATGAATTTAGACGAGTCCATTTGTTAGATATCCTTCTTGGTCAATGTGGAAATTACACTGACCTAAGTGGTTACCTTTCTACTCCTTGAGAGTATAAAGGAAGCAATGGTTTTCTGATGAGTGGGACGTAAGATACAAAACATGGTTATTAATATGGTTAATAAAATCTTTTGAGAGCTTTCTAATATCTCCTGTATATTTAAATATGTTATAACTTCAACAAATCAATGACTGAGAATGTTTACTGTGAATACTTAACATCCAAGCTATTATTGTTATAATCGTTTCCGAAAACTGAAAACTATTATGTCACTTAATGAATTTACATATGGATTACTTTCATTAATGAAGATTTTTGTATTTTTAGATTGAAAAGAAGATTTATATGTTGTAAATTGCCCAAAACTTATCAACACGTGTGTCGGCCTGGCTTGCAGCAACAGTAGGCTTTTAATTTAGAATAACGCAAAAAATAGTTCTTTGCAGTTCTTCGTCGGGTGCCGAATGATTGTAACAATTGCACGCGACTGAAATACGCGCTGGTGATCAACAAAATGATTGCAAGCGGTTGGTGACACAACATGCACAAGGTCTATAGGAAGTCCCGGTTCCCTGTTTTGTCTCTATGGCGTGTTTGTATATTTCAAGTCAGTCCAACCGACTAGAGGCAGGATGGAGAATAGTCTGGTTCCTTATATATAACTGCATCATGAAAATCAGTATGCATGATTGCACTGCACAGGGAACGTGACAAAGATGTTGGCGGCACGGTGTAAAGGCCAATTAAAAGTTGCATAATTCATAAACGGTGTCTGAAGTTCATCTGGTACACTTGTCGATTTTGTTTCCGGTGCCCATTTAGGGCAGGACCTGCACCTGGCTTTCAGTGTAATGGATTTGACTGTATGAGTACCACGCTATTTTTTTTCAATTCAGACTTCTTTGGACTGGCTATAAGCTCTGATGAAACAGATCATTTGTGTTGATTATTATGAGGAAAGCCATCTCGCCTAAGTTGTTTCACGGTGTGTGATTCTTAATCTTCTTTAAAAACGTGAGGAATTCTCCATATTTAAAAAAAAAAATGATTAGTTATTATTAATTTCTGGTAATGAAACCAAGGATGCCTCAAAAGCAAACTTAATCACTGTAGCTCGGAAGCTTGAGAAAACCTGTAGATAAGGATGTTTTTAAGGGTTCTTTTATGTGCACTACCAATCCTAGTACATGAGACCTACGGCTTAACGTCCCAACCAAAGGACAAAGCAATTATGGTAAAGTGTCTTGCTCAAGGATACAAGTGTCATGATTGGCCAGGCCGGGATTCGAACCCACATTCTGTAAATTACAGAACTTAAGTTTGGCGGACTAGACTCGCTCATACATGACACTCCATCGATCACGCTCTATGGATACCCAACCCTCAAATTTACTTTTGAGTTCAAGGATACTTCCATCAACTACCTGATTTCACATTCTTCAAAGGTGAACGCTTCAAGGAAACTGGTACTTTTGACACAAAACTCCATACCAAACCCACTGCAACCAACCAATACCTACACAAGACATCATCACACCCCCTACATGTGTCCAAAGCATTCATATACGGAGAAACACTCCGCTATACGAGAAACACAAATAACGAAGATGATTTTCTTCTTAAAGCCAACAGTTTCTCAGAAAAATTTACAGCAAGAGGTTGTAATATTTTGTAAACAAACAAAATTAACGGAAAAGTATCGCACAAAGAACAGTAAAATCTGGGGTTGATTTCACAAAGAGGTAAGATTGATCTTAAGTGCATATCCATCGTAATTGCTGAGGAGAGTGGATATCACAATGCAAATTACTATGGTAATACTGACAACTCGACTTAAAGCCCCAAATCAACATTGGTAAATTGACTGTAATCGCTTCCATTCTTTCAAGATATTTGTAAAAAAAAAAGCAAAACTCCACTGGTTTTGAGTATGGCATACAACCCGTATATCAACCATGGTGACCTCAACAAATCGATCTGAACACATCGGTCTCTAATTCAAAGCAATGAAACACTACATGGCATGACGAAGATGTGTCCTTCATCTACAGTTTGATGCATTCTACTGAATGTAACAAATCAGCTTTGCAAGCAACAGATTCTTTGCGCAAAGTCGGGCGGTGCCAATGGCTTAGGTTTGGAGGATGTAGGTTAGGGGGTACCATTGAGCGTTAGCAATTTATCATAGCCTGTGTGTGTATCTTCTTTAACGTCGCTGCCCAAATGAAGGGATTGAATTTAATCTTGCCTTTCAGAACAGACACAGGAAATCAGCCTAAAGCTGTGGGAATGGATTTCTGCTAAATATCCATGCCTTTGATTCTCCCACTGCGTATCGCAGATTTGATTTCCAAAGGGCAATGGAAGAATTATTTCAAAATTCATTGTCTCTCACTTCCCAAGCCCGTCTGGCCTTATCCATCTCCTAACCTTTCAGTTCCTTCAACTTAAAATAATCTTTTACGGATACGTGTGTAAAGATCTTTATCACAGTGTGGCCATATTTTTACTTATCTCCCATCTCAAATAAAATAAAACCATGAAAGGGAAAATGGTCTGGTTCCCGAAGGAAAAAAAACATGAAGTTGTTGCATACAGGAAGTGTTACTAAGAGATGGCTGCAGCAATGGGTCAGGTCTTTAGACCTTTATCATTGTGCGGCCATCTTGGTTTTTATTTTTGTGTTCATATCAATTTGATCAAGTCAAGGCTGAGGAAGGACAAAGTTGTCTGACCTTTTTTTGGTATAGAATTATACATCGTTTATTCTCGCTCATTGAAAGCAGGAAATATATTAAGCAAAGATGATGGCAGCTTGGTTAAGGTGTATCGTTTCGGCATTAATATGAATTCAACCCCTACTGACACACACGACACCTTCCTTTTCCACTCATACTTATTATCTGTCCGGGGTGGATTTCACAAAATTAGTCCTAACTTAAGACTAGGCCTAACTAGTGCAAAGTCCTATAATTTAGGACTAGTTACTCATCCTAACTCAATATCAGACTAGTCCTAGTGCTTTGTGAAATCCACCCCAGGGGTGGATTTCACAAAACTAGTCCTAACTTAAGACTAGTCCTAACTTATGACTAGTCCTAACTTATGACTAGTCCTATTAGTTAGGACTAGTTACTCTTACTAACTCAAGATAAGACTAGTGCTAGCGTTTTGTGAAATCCACCCCAGGGGTGGATTTCACAAAACTAGTCCTAACTTAGGACTGGTCCTAACTTATGACAAGCCATATAAGTTAGGACTAGTTACTCATCCCAACTCGAGATAAGACTAGTCCTAGTGCTTTGAGAAATCCACCCCCAGGTCTCCCAATTTTTTGCCAGGTCTCACAATCTGTGTCTGTTTGTTTTTTGTGCATCGATCTTTGTTTGTGTATCTGCGTGTGTTTTTGTTATGGCAGTTGGTGTTGGGTCGGAGTGACATACCGCTTTGGTGATAGTGTTTTATTTCACTTTGTCTCTCTCCTTGGCAGCCCATCTTCCGTCTGTCTGTTGTTTCCTGGTTTTCTGTTTGTCAGATTGTCGTCTGTTTCCTTGTGTGTTCTCTGTTTGCTTTTTGTCTGCCAAATCTTTTTCTTTTCAGTTTTTTCTTTTTTTGGGGCATGTAATTTTTCTGTGTAATTGTTATCGTAAATTTGCCATTTTTCGCTGTATATAATGGGGGGGGGGAGGTATTTATATTTTTATATTTAAATATTTACATCACTTTGTATATGATGTATTTTTGTATGTATTGTGATACAATTTCATGACTGATGAATCTGTTCTGTTGAAAATATTGCTTAAAAACCCTTACAGTCCCAAATCCTTACATATTCAATTGCCAAAGTGAAGGATTTAGAAGGACTGGGCCGGTAGGCCCAAATAACAAGTGCTTACCACTGGGTCAGACATTCCATTCTTAGTCCAAACAAATTGTTGTGGAGTGACATACATGTAGGAGAAGATGAGATGGGAGGATTGAGGCCACAATGCTAGCCAAAAAAGGCCTGGTCTGTAAGGGTTGTACCACTGCAAAATCAGCAAAATCACAATGAACAGTGCACAGCAGCTTAGGAGAGATGCTAATTGTTTTTCCCTATCTTACTCTAAAAAGGAAATTTCAACTGGAAGCTGTAAGAAATTGGCTCATTCCAAATGGATAATCCAGAGCGAAACCATTTCTGACCTGTCGGTATTTGTTGTCAAGGAGATAGGCAGGCAGACCAATGCCAGGAAGAATACAAGCAAACTAAACTTGTACATATGTGTATTAAATTGCTCTTCTGGTCTTTTTTATGTTATATTCGCTGACTGCTTTCTTCAAAATACATATGTGCGCAACCCCTTGAAAGGAAAAATAATCATTTCCTTTTTCAGTGAAAAAAAAAAGGACACATAAACAAATTTTGATGTAATTATTGCATCTGAGATAAAGAAATGTGATTAAGATTAGCTCTCAACAAGTGTTCATTTTTCTTGCAATGTGCAATTTGTATTTCTCTCTGAAATGCTACAATGAGAAATCAAGTTTAGGGTTCAACTGGCTTTCTTCAAGAGACTGAAATCTTTAAGGTGCCTGAAAGGTTCAAGGTCACGCTAACTCACTGCCGTAGTCATGATGCCATCGCCAGTTCACCGAACTGCAGCCTTAGCAACTGGTTCACACCGTCTGGTACACACAAACAGCGACGAACCATGGCTGTGATCTATACATGGCATAATGCTATACTTTCAAAAAAGCAGTTCGCAGGGTCCTGCATCTTTCTTCAGGAACCAAAAAAAAACTGCACTAATGCCTTGCGCTAGAATTATTACAACCTGCTGCAAAGCATATCACCATATTTTTACCGATATTTTTGCCGGATCTTGACACTATCCCGACGTTAAAAAAGTGTAAGTTTGTGCTCTGTGTTGAGTGTACGATCGAATGTGTTGTCATGGAAGTGGCGTGAACCAGTGTCAAGGAAGTGAGCGTGACCTCAGGAGGAAATGACGCCAGACTACGATGGTGACTATGTCTCGAGACAACTATAGCCTCTGTTGTGTGCCTGCTACACACAAGAACAGAGATGAGGACATAGCTTGAAGGAGCGCAACTGCTAAGGAGGTTGTTGAAGGTGGGTGGGGGATGACATGCATACTGATTGTGTAGGCTTGACAGAGGATCACAGCCATAGGGCTAACGTCTGAGTGAAAGAGAAGTGTATTTCGCTTATTTTTGAAGCTGTTTCATTCAAACAGCCCATGGCCAATGTTTATCAGTGCTGGATTTTACTGTCAAGGCGTTTGACTTTTGATTTTCTGCATAATTGGTTTGTTTTAAAATCAAATTCAAAGTAAACGTCTAATTTTGTATTGCTCACTTCTTACACGTACAGTGTTGAAATCATGGACCCAAGATATTTTGATGTCTTGTCCCCCACAGTGTATGTAATATCTTAAAGGCTCATGTATATAAACTGTGTCATTTCTGACTAACATTTCGTTGACATTGTTTTATAATATACATGTTAGAAATCTAGCAATGTGAAAAGTTGAGAATTACCAACTTGCGACTACCCACCCCGCGTCTACACCCTTTAGCTCTGTGGAGGTTTTGTTTCTATTATGAACATTTTGTAAGTGGAATTCACACATTACAGATGAATGATAAGTACAAATGAAAAAACTGAAGTATTAATTCAGTTTGGTCAGCGTCAGCTCTTTATAAACGTAGATGTCAGTTGAGGGAGTTGAAATCACGGAAAAAAAATCAGAGCGAATTTGACTGTAGTTAAATCTAATTTAGAATTGACCAAACTCTTTCAGTTCTGAGATTGCATAACTGAGATTGCGTAACTGTTCCTCTACTCCCAAGGGTTGTGTCGTCAGAGATAAGCCAAGAGCTCATCTCGGCTGAGCAATTTGCCACAAGTCAAGGATCGTCAATATTGCCGCTGCCATCTCCATTTCTTTTCATGTCTGTCCTACTTTGATTGTGCCTGTCTTTTTTTTTATCCTTGGTCACCTTGCCTCCATCTAGAAGGTGTATAGTCGGAGAGAAGTCCAGACAACACTGTCAGGTGGAAGGTAATCCATATCAATCTCATTATGTGTACGCGTGTTCCAACCGATCAATCAGTAATCATCTGCTGTTTTGTCCTCATCAAGATACAAGATTCCAAATTATTGGGGGGGGGGGGGGGCCCTTCATGAGATGGCACGTGCGTCACCGGACCATTAGTTCCTAAGTTTTTAGCATTAAGCATCGTTTAATTACCACTTGCTAATTGGCCTTCGTTAGCAGAAGAAGTACTTGGATGGAACTGTTTGTATTATGTGTAAATACCATCTGTATTAAGCCAGCCTCAAAATAACACAATAGAAATAGAAGCTGTCAATTTCAAATTAGCGTCGTGTTTTCTACGTTCTTGTTTTTTTTATTAAAAAGTCAGAACGAAAGTTATATTTGAATCTTGATGGAACGTTTGTAGTGGGCAAAAGGTATTACCAGTTGTCATGTTCCCCGTGAGAAAAAGCAAATACAAATACCGATTCTCGTTATACCAAACAATGGCCAGACTATTTGACTCCTCTAGGCTCAGTTTGTTTTATGTGGAGTTTGAAACGGACAAAAACAAGGTCTCTCTAAATTAGCCCTTCCCATAAAATATGCTAATTACATTCATGCATGCGTACAGACACTATTGGTTGGCAAACGCCATAGAGCACTAGGCCGACGCACAAATGCCTTTGCGTCAGGCCACCATCAGCCCCATACAAAAAGGCACGATGTTCCCCATTTTTGCCATCCAGTAGTGTTAGTGCGCACGCACCATGTACAATTTACATATTTCATGGGAAGGGTCTATTATATACTGGTGTTTACACATACATGTTCATGTACATTATACAAATATTGAATGCATGTGAGTGCATTGGTCGCAGACCATAATCATGAGGTGAAATCTAGACAATTCCATTTCACGAGGCGAAGAGCCAGATTTCCCTGAGTGATTTTATTCTGCGACAATGCACAAACAAAATGCATTCAATATTTGTTTTTATATACCCCACACATACATGTAGATCCTTATCTGTTGATTTTTTGTTCACAATAAACACAAAATAGACAGGGATCTTGCCACCCTACACTCTGAAAATTTTTCTAATAATAACTTGGACAGCCCCGCCTCGTTTGGATGAACAGGCAGAAGCAACTATTTTGGAAATGATACCGAGAATTAAGCGTCGAAAATCCAGGTACACCGTCCAAAAATTAATCCATGTAGGATGCGCCAATGTCATTGCAGTAAATCATGTAAATACATGGCAGAATATAGAATGACACATGACGTGTGTTCCACCAATCAAGTGACAAGGATTTGTGTGGGCGATACATCATGTATGTAATTTTTTTTTTTAAACAATACCCAACCATAACATCCACAGTTTTCTATTCAGAACATTTCTATTCATGTGGAAATATTTTCCGGGAGGATTGTTTCGCATATTTTTTAATAACAATGATTGAAAAACAAAAGTTGGTTTAGACACCTGCAAATATTTTAGCACAGCTCTAGAGGAGCAAGAGAGTCTTCAGATTAAAATATTTTATTGTGTACAACAACATTCAAACATTAAAATGGAGTAGTCTCTTCAGTCTTAGATCTCCTCCATTTTTATCACATTGAATTAAAAATATACAATGTAAGATTTGTTATTCTAATTTACATAATAGACCTTATGCGTATGACGTCACTATGAGCATTTAGTACAGGAAATGACACCCTCGCGCTGATGAGGTCAAAACTGCTACAACGCACTTTCGATGCTGCGTTTGACCTCAAAGATGGCGTCTATCCTCCATTTCCTTTTTGCAGTTTTTAAAAGTAATTCATGAGCAATTCAGCCTTTGGCTTGGATTTATGTTTTAATAAACCATTTATGAAATGAAATGAAAAGATCCTTAATATTTGAAAAACTTGGGTTTTGTCCGTGTTTAGAAAAGCCGTATGACCAAAAGCAGAGTAAACAAGGAAAGACATAAGTACATAAAAACCATGGTACATGAAACAAAAGCCTTGTCTACGTTCATGTTTTACATGAACATTTCATCAAACTTTGTGGTCATGTTTTCTTTTGTTTTTATAGTTGGCATTATTCAGCAGCATGAACGCTTTTAACCGTGGAAATCCTTATTGTGCTACACATGTACATGTAGTTAACTAATGGAAAGTCAATGTTTTTTGGGGGGGTGTTTTTTTCATGTGGTAAAACTGTACGCCTGTGCACTTTATACAATGAACAACAACCCTATTCATCAAAAAAAATAATTTTAGGAAAGAAACAAAACGGTATATTTATCGTAACTACCGTAATGTATGACGTGCAGTCTGATTGGAAGTGTGTTGCGTGACTTCACAGTAGCTGTCTTGATTTAAAGAGCGATTTCTTTCACCATGGTGTGAACACATCTGAAGAACTATGTCACCTGTCAGCCATGATTAATCAAGCAGTTAGCCAGACTTGGGGAAAAAAAGTGTACATTTTATTTATGATCATAAATGCAGGTTTGCATAACACCGTCTGCCTACTTTATGAAGGGATGGGTCGGCAGTGCAGCGTTCAGTAATTTTCTCTTAGGTTCATCTTGTCTAGGCATTTCCCCGTAGACTGTTCAAACACTTTTTCGAAACCTTGGGCTCCCAAGCGCATTGCTTGAATGTGTGAAGGAAACGAAATAACCCACTTGAATGGGACCCAACATTTCGATATGTGTCAGAATTGTACAGTCTATTTGAAACCTTTTATTAATATGCAAGTAAGATTCGAAACTTTGCATGGTGGGAGTACAGTCTAGTGAGGTTTGCGGAGAGACCGTGTACATAAAAGTCTCTCCATGAGTTGTGGTGGTTCTGAAAAATAACCCATGGTTTAACAACTTAGAATTGTTAGACCATCGTTTTGGGTTGTTTTTTTTTCTTTCAGAAACAACCTGACTCTTAGTGTTTTATGTACATGATGTTTCCGCAAACCTCACTAAATTAAAATACAGATCAATGTGATTGAAAAAAACCTCTGGTGTACTCTGACCCCACACCCTTAAAGGCAGGGGATACTTTTAGTAATTACTCCAAAAATAAATGACCATGAAAAGTTACTTGTCGAGGAGCAACGAAGAACTGTTGATAGTATAATATTTTGTGAGAAACGACACCCTTTGAAGTAACGTAGTTTTTGAGACGGAGGTAATTTCTCGCTAAAATACTTGAATCTGAGAAAGGCTTCAGGCATGAAGCCTTTTTTCTCGTCATGAAACACATGCAGTTTCAACATTTTCGGATCCTGCGTGGAAATAACCGCTCCAGATTTTCACCGATATCTCAAGAACACTAACAGTTAGTTTTTTGGTCACATTATCTACAATCATATAGGTTTGAAACAAATGTACGGTTCCAATTACCAAAGATATACCCTGCCTTAAAATAAAAACAACAACAACAACAACAACAACAACAGCATCAAAAAAATATCTGAGTCTGAGACTGGGTCCAAAAACCACAGTACAAGTTGCAAAACCTGTGAGGTTATTCAGAATGCCACCAGTTACAAATGTATAAATGACATCAATAGTTCACTGTACGTTATGTACATGAGTCATGCATTCTAGATGAAATTAAAAGTAAATGCCAAGATTCCATCTCATATAGCCAGCACTAAGCCCTGGAGTTTGGAGAGCAATTTCAGCCAATAAATATAGTGTAGACCTTGAGGTGCTTCACACCATCTTTAACAAGTATGATTTTCTAGATGAAGTGATAGAGTAACTCTTACAGCTATCCTGGGAAAAATTACATCTTTGTGTTTGACTTGCTCAGAACCAGATAGATAATGGTGGCAACCTTCCCCCAACCCCAAAGATAAAAAAGAAAAGAACAACTTTAAAAGAAATAAGATTTTAATTTGAGATGGGTGTAGCCTTCTGTATAGACCTTTTCCCACAGCCCGCCATGACCTCAGTGAGGGCGCTGTTGTGTGTCGCTCTGTGGCAGTGATGACATCACATGCATAAGGTCTATTGAAATTCAAATGTTCCCTGAACCAGTTGCTGCTGGGATTCTTTCATTTGCTCCCGCCCAGCCTGATTATTTTCTCTAAATTGCCAGAATCATTTTTTTTAGGGTATCACTGGCACAAAGAAACCTTGACTTGACAAAGCCAAGAGAACAAACATTCTCTTTATTGCACCATAATTTTTGTTTTCTCTATCGAGAAAATGTCAAACTCATGCACTGTGAATTGCAAAACCTCGGCCTTGTTCCATGGCTTACGATTGGTACGAAATCCAGAACCAAGGCTGGATCCCTGGTTCACAATTAGTTATCCTGTTTTCTAAATACTGAAAACCACAGTGTCTTATATTTATTTTGTTTTTAATGTCAAACTTCTGTACAGAAAGTTCATACTTTTACACTGAACTTAAACAAACTCACTAATACGTCTTGGAACAAACCAAACTTAGTAACCTTATCGTATGGACGTTGTATGTTTTGTAATCAATTACCGTAAGCTTTACGTCACTCTCTTGCATGATGTGTAGAAACCTATTATGATTTACAATTCACTCATACAGAGGTAAGTCCTACATAATTGAATGCCGATCATTTCACTTCACAACAGGGCTTCACGTTCGCCTTTGATTTGAATCCTTGGAATCCAAATGTTTTTCAGTTTGCAGAAACGGAGAAAGCTGCCCTTCTTGCGACTGCTGCGTACGTAATTAAATGTTAGCCTTTTTGATAGATTCAGGCAAGGTTAATCAATCGATAGCCCATTACCAATGCCTTGCCAAACAGTGCTGGGATCGTTAAAGGCGGTGTACATTATTTGTAAATAAAATGCAGCCTTCCAAGTTCCTTATGACCAATACACAAACATTAAATGCATGTGAGTGCATTGTTGCAGAATATAATCACGAGGTGAAATCTGGTCTACAGTATTCCATTTCACGAGGCAAAGCTGAGTGAAATGGGAAAGTTAGATTTCATCTAGTGATTGTATTCTGCAACAATGCAAGAATGAAATGCATTCAATGTTTGTTTTATATAACTCACACATAGATCCTGTGTCATTTGAAATGATTTCACAATAAGCACAAATAGACACGGAAACTCGTCCACCCAACACTCTGAAAAATCTAAAAACACCTTCTAAATAACGTGGATGACCCCAATGTAGACATCAACCTTGTCCGCCATGACACGACCTCATCTCGTTTGGGCGAACGGGTGGGAACGATTATTTTGGGAACAACGCTGCGAAAATCCATGTCATCATCCTAAAATTATCCATGTAGTTCGATCAAACGTCCCATAATAAATGCTTGGCAAAATAAAGGGTGACACGTGTCCCAACAAGATGACAAGGATCTCTGTGTGTGTTATTTAAAAGGAATTATAGAACATTTGGTTTCTGGAAAAGTAAATTCATTTTATCCATTTTTTGTTTGTTTAAGGCCAATGTCTTACAAAAAGAAGTGTACCTAAACAACTCGTCCTTTAGAGAGTATGTTTGTTTGAACCACAACTTGTGTTCTAGAGACATGTCATAAAAATAATTATAACCATTCTCAAAGTGCGTGCTTATGTTTTTGAAAAAAAATGCAGAGATTAGCAGATAACCTGTTACCTGTTGCCAGGCAAAGCAAGAACATTAAAACTTGACTCAAGCATGGAGCTTCATGATTCAAGCATAGTTCTCCTGAAGATGCAATTATTTCTCTGGAAAATTGGTACCAGAATCTATTTACATCAAACAATTTTGTATCCAATAATTACTGCTAATGTACAGTTGTACTATCCCTGTAAATGTCAATAGGGATACTTGATGAAGGGATGGGGCGGTAATGTAGCTTCAATATACCCTGAAGGAAAATTTTGTTCCTCCATTTTCTATCCGTGTTCTTCTGTACACTTTGTGAGAAATTATTGAATATAGGCCAACATGATGATTTGAATCATATTGATCCATGCAACGCTGGACGGATGAAGGCCTCTGCTTGTCAAATGCCTCTTTGTCTTGCTACATGTGTAGATGATCCGTTCATATTTTGACATAGATCGTGGTTCGATGATCCATTTCAGTTTCTACACACTCTGTGTACTTTATGAAGAATGATTCAACCTGTCCGATGGAACATTCTCTGCCTTTATTTGTGACTCAACAGAATTCAGATTTATTTTTTCAATATAATTATTGAGGATAACTGCAAATAAATGTATACACTCTTGCCGGTTTTTAGGGTTTTCTTCTGCAAATCTAGGGGCCTCTAGGGAGGAACAGTAACATAAATTGTGTTTTATTTGATGATATCTCCTATTGTTTTTACTTATTTGTTTATTTATTTTTTCTGTCTTTCTTTCTTTATTTCTTTCTTTCTTTCTTTCTTTATTTCTTTATTTATTTATTTATTTATTTTTTATTTTTTATTTTTTATTTTTTATTTTTTATTTTTTTTATTTTTTTATATATATATATATTTTTTTTCTATTTTCTATTTTTTATTTTCTATTTTCTATTTTTATTTTTTTATTTTTTATTTATTTATTTATTCATTTATTTATTTATATATTTATTAATTTCTTATTAATTTGTTTGTTTGCTTGTCGGGTTACTTGCTTATTTGTTTACCTAGTGATTTAGTTATTTTGTTAATTAGATATTTGGTTATTTAGTTCTTTAGTTATTTATTTTATAAATTATTTACTTATTTATTGATGTATTTATTATTATTTATTTATGTATTTATTTATTCATTTATTTTTTGTTTATTTATTATTATTTTTTTATTTTTTGGGGGATGATGTAATGAGTATGGAAACCAGCCCCAGGACGTTCAATTGGCTGTGGTACCCCTGGCCTGCCTTTGATTAGCATGTACCCCAAAATCTTAGTTGTTATAACACTGGCATATAATACCTTCCCTTTAAGTTTGCACAATGATGGTATTTGCCGCATGCATTTAGCATAATATATGCAAGCTGCTTATTTGCCCCTGGTCTTCTGAATAGGCAATATATATATGCCTCATCAATATTGCCTTGTTGTCAGCTCATCATGAACTGGCCCGGTTAAAATAAATTTATGTTGTCGTTTCCAGTAATATCGATTTTCCGGCAATACATGATTTTGTTTTAAAGATGAAACTATCTTTTCATTGGTCAAATGAACGTTCTTGTAATTTGTTCATCTCGTCTGGGAGAATACATTCATTCTGTCTTCTGTAGTTTATCTAAAACATACCATTTATTCAAAAGAAAATTATGCAAATACTAATTTTTTTAACACCTTAATACTGTTCTGTAAGTGTGTCAGGAAAAAAGAAAATCAGTTTGACATGACCAGAAAATGTCATTTAATGGAATGTTGCCACATCAGTTTGCTCTGCCTGTGTCAGTATGAAGAAATTGTCTTTAAGAATGGCTAGTCTACCTGCTCTACGTTTATTTCGATTTGACCCAGAATCTAGTTCATACAAACTGATCATTAACCAATTGTCTTAGATGTAATTACCATCCACAAATCAGTTGGACGCCTTGTTTATTGATTGGCTTCCAAGGTTAATGCAACTAAGATATATTTAGAATCTTTCCCTCTTTGTGTGGTGGGTAAATTAGAACTCGCCAGTCGATTTTATTACAAGTGGGTTTTTTTTCTTTCATTAATTTAGTAGACAAGTCATGGTCTTGGGACTCAGGTGACTGGTTGTTATTGCTCTGGCTATACCCGATGCCATGGTTTCAGTCGATAACACAGGTGTTCAAGTTGCGTAGCATGAATGGAGCTTGTTGCTCACTCCACACGTTGTCGCAATTGCCAGCATGATGCGTTTCCATCCTCCCCCCCCCCCCCCCACCCCACATCCTGTAACGCATATATGCAAATATTACAGTGCCTTATGTTCAGTCTGCATAATTGTGTGCTTTGTATTAAACAAGATACAGAGTGAGTCATGTAAATGCAGTCTTAAAGTGCCCAAGGGAAGGGAAGAGGGGAGGTGTGGGCGTGGGGATAGACTGTGGTACTATGATTTGCTTAGTTGGCCCCCATATGCAGCGAGAGTCAATAATTTGCAGATGACAGTTTTGTTTTGTGAAGATTTCTTTCCAGGCTGAAATTGAATTACAGAGATTGATTGAAGAAGATAATCCAATATTTTCATCTGTAGATCACTGCTTTTTGTTTAGTTTGTTTAAACCTAGATTCAGTATCATGTGCTGCATGTCCCAGCGTTTTGTGCTTACAACCAATACAACCCTGCTTTTCGAGTTGACACAGAATTTACAGCAAGGTGTGTATAGACCATGTAACCTTTGTTAACAAAAAAAGAGTGACCTTGTACAGTCCAGGGCTTTTCTGGCAGGCAAAATACTGCACTGGTCATGTGGGAAATTTACATTATGTGTCATAATTTCCAAATATGATAAATTCATGAGTTATAAACATAACGGCTGAACAAGTTGTGTGAGATGTGCCTCCTTTCTTCATATCAAAAAGATGATAAAAATCAGACAGTGCAATCTCCATGAAATATAAGATTGAATGTTTTATTCCACTGGGCTGTGTACAAACCGTGCCTCCTGCAGAAAGTCCAGGCTCTGTGGCTCTTTTTTTTTGTAAACATGTGATGTCACAGGGTGCATGGTTTAGGCCGGCTATAAGCAAGAGAATTTCAAGCACTCACTCGCACACTCCCTCGCTAACCCTAGAAATCATGTTCATGTATGCACTGACTGTTCTGCTACCGTGGTGCTGATTTTCCACGTGCAGTAAAGCAGCGCTGTGGAATTGGACCTGCATGTCACCTTGCACCAACGTCACACGCAGTTTCTGTCTGCCACGCTCGCCATTTTGGGAGTCAAATTTGCACATAAAAACAACGATAAGCGAGTATACGCTGTATCACCTAAGATGCGCACAACACATAACACGTGGGGACGTTGAAACCCAAAATGGTACAACCAAGATGGTTGTGATGATGATGTCAGATGAATTGGGTCAATAGGCCACCTTGTATGGAATTCAGTCGTTTGCTAATGACACGCACCTTATCTTATCACAGAATTATAAATTATGACTCGATCGGCTAAATAAAAAGCCATGAAATTTGTTCAGAAGTTATTTTGACTATATAAACTGCAGCTTGAACTAAACTAAGACCATAAAGAATATGGGATTGTGTGATATCAGAAATGCATCGGCAGTTGACCTAAATCAGAGCGCTTGTTTTGAAAATTGGAAGGCTTTTTCTTCTAAGAACAGGAAGGGAAAAAAGAGTGGTCCATCTACTCCAATTAAATGTTTGTTCGCTAAACCATGAAGCTGTGCCAGCAGTGAATGCATTTTGCAGAAGCCGTAATGACCAGAGACAAGTTCACGTGCACTATTTGTGTACTAAACCAAGTGAGCAATTTACCCATCCACCTCGCTGCGAAGCCAGTTGTTAAAATGGGTGGGTGATTACTGAAAATCCATGCATGTATTCTAGAGACAGCTCCAGATTCAAGTAATTTATGGCCAGATGTTAACCGCCCCATGCAGCGCTTACACATCCAACCGACAATGGAAAATCACCAAAATGTATCTTGTGTAAAATGCCATGTCACAGGTACATTTGTGACTGGTATCCTGTTCAATTCTGCAAAATTCAGAAAATTGTAAACCATTATTTTTTGCTTAAGCAGGTGCCGCTGGGATTTTTTTGTTTGTCCCGTCCCCCAACAGGATTCTTTTTGTGGAATTGGCAGAATCTTTTTTCGTTGAGGGTACTGCTGGCACAAAGAAACCCTGACTTGACAATGCCAAGAGAACAAAGATTCTCTTTATTGGATCGTCTGTTTTGTTTCTTGACCAAGAAAATGTCACATTCTCGCAACGTGAATCGCAGAACATCGGCCGTTACCTACGGCATAGGAGTGGTACTGAAAACAGAACCATGGCTCGATTGCTGGCTCACAGTACTCTGACAAGATGATATACAATGAATGAACAATAGTGGAAGCCTCTCGATACCTCGTAATCCTCTTCTTGGAACAAAAGGACAAAGGTCTGCAATCGGGGATTACACAAAAACCACCTCTCAATAGCCAGAAAATGGCAATATATTCAGTACCTTTTTTGTCCTTTTGTGGGTGAAACAAAGCGTTAGACGGCATGTGTGTGGTCAGTGTATGCTTCACAGTGCAATGTCCGGATGACCTTTCCTCGGGTGGTCAGAAATTACACAATAGCGTCTTTACACGGCTTCCGTTTCCAGGCATGGGTAACATTTGCGTGTAAACAGAACATCCAGCACCAACTAGTTATAAGCAGCGCTATGAAATTGGTCCCAACAACCCAGAAAGTCACTGTTGGTGATTCCATCATGCTCGCTCTGAGAAATCTCATTAGGAAGAAGTTGATGCATGTTTTCCTTTGAAGACATGTGATGATTCACTGACAGTGATATTTGTTTTCATGGCACAGCCCCATTGGTTTTGTTCCATTAAAGATGCTACGTCCGTTTTTTGGCAATATTGATTGCAACATATTTTGAAACAGAAATATGTTTAGCTGCTATGTATTCTTATTTTTTTTTAAAAATCTTGAAAACAGCTGTTTATTAGGGGTCATTGAAAGTTCCACATTTTCCAAAAGTAGCACTTATCCCTTCTCTCATTCTGTATTAATGGTCATCAAATTAAATGAACTTCCTGCTTTGTCCCTACATTCTGCAGAGACATACAAAACTTTCCTCTTCCCATTCATTTTTAGTATGCTCAAGAGTCTCTGCACTTTACAGACATCTTCTTAAAGGTGCTGTCTAGTGTCGTATTTTCCCTGAGCAGTTCGATGCGTCTACTTTTGACCTGCCCAAGACCTACACCTGGTGCAAGTTTGATCAATGACCATAGTTAACCAGTGTTCGACGCAAGCTAATCAACTATGGTTGGACTAGTCTACTCGCGACTAACCCATCGAGGTTGGTCCCATCGCTGGTTACCGACAGCCATTTTAATATTACAGTGCAGAGAGGACCAGTTACCAGGAAAACAAAAAATAGTTTGACTAGAGTCGTTCACTTCATTGCACCTGCGCTACGTACGTCACGAACCATAACCATTGGTCCTTGATCGAATTTGCTCTTTGCTGCATAAATAAAGATTGCTAAATAAAGATTTCCGCAAATGAGGGTACCATATCCAGATTTACACGCACACCCTTCCAGGCCTGATTGCTTCGTTATTGAAAGGGCAAGGGCACCAAGGCATTCTCTTCTTGATAAAGGACACCTCTATGAGAACACTGTGAATTTCTACTGGAACATTTCAAGGGCACCAAGGTAGTGACAGAGGGCATGGAGGCAATTGCCTGCGTTGCCTTTTGTGAAGTATCAGGCCTGCCCTTCATCAGCTTTGGCTTCAATGTTTTGGCCTACAAGTAGGTCAAAGGTCAGAAATCAGTGCATCAAATTGGAGGAAGCTCGTTGAAGTAGAGTCTTCCTCACTGTCCTTTCTGTAGAGGGTCCTGAATTCTAGCGCTCATGTGATGCTAACTTTATACTCCATGTACATGTAATTTGTGTACAGATGCTTTTAAATCATGTTCGACATAAAAATGACTTGGGTGTTATTATTACCCGCCATATCTTGTTCATACAGCCTAGTTTATTTTCAAATTCCCTACGGGCGATTGCAGACCTTACGTTAATTTCATCTGGGACGCAATCTGAGAGCTGTTATAGCCCTGTGTGTTTACATATACACCATGTTAGGAATTTCCCTCCAAGCTATTGTGCTTATGTTATTTTTCTGAGGTGTTTGGTTTTCCTTTACTCGTATTTTTCTATTCTAATGAAGGATTTGTGAACTTTGTCACTACTTCCCGTATTTTTTTTCTTCTTAAAGAGATGTACAGTACAGTAGGTTGGTAAATAAATTGCTACGAGTATCTGTTTCATTAAGAATAAGGATAGTTATTGGGGAAATTAAAAAAAATGGAGGTATGTATTTGGATTGGAAAAAAAATTAAGTTAACAAGTACAAAATATACACCGTATTATCAATCTGACAATTATGATTCGTTACATTTTTTAATTACTGTCATTTTTCCCATTATAACTATTTACATTCAGTCCTCCTATTTCACTCACAGAAACCCAGTATTTGTAAACAACCATGTCATTTAAATCGGCTGAAAGCAAGCCTGTGGACAACATAAGTCCTTGTCAAAGACCAGTCCCCCGCACTTTGTATGACCCAACTCATAAATGAAATAACAAACCTGTGAAAGTTTAAACTCAATGGGAGACTTTTGAGACGATGGCGGGTGTCCCACAGACCGGTCCCTTTCCATTGTTTTCATCGCTGGGAACAATGGAAAAGTACCGGTCTGTGGGACGCCCGCTATCGTCTCAAAAGTCCCCCATTGGTCATCAAGCATCAAGGTTTTGGACTCGCAAAATCAAAACTAATTGTTCGACTCAAATCTGCTGCATCTCAGGCGAAAATATTTCATAGGAATTTGTCCAATATGACCATCTTCTATACCATGTTAGATATGTGCAGATCTGTGAACAGTTATATTTTCAATCGTACCAATGTTTTGCACACCTTTTACAGGTGCTAGGTCTGATTTTTGGTCGATTTGACCCCAAAATTTAGGTTACATTTTTTAAATAGCTATTTTTATAGATTCAAGAAAATAAATGAGCTTTCATTTTAGGTACTGCACAAAGAAAATCCACCAATGATAAGTGGTTGTTAATTAAAAACAAAAAATGAAATACTGTTGGGATCCTGACATTATCTCTTGTCCATCAGCCATGTACAATTTTGCATGTTACATGTATTTGTGCGTGATCCTGACATTGTCTCACGTCCATCAGCCATGTTTAAACAATTTTGCATGTTACATGTATTTCGTGCTTTGTGCGTGGCTTATATGTGAAAGTTTTTGTTTTGTTTTTGGAGCATCATCATCTGTTAAAATTTGCTCAGAGAAAAAATTGTATAAAAACTGTTTCCCTTGGTGAAAATGGGGCCATGCAACTTGAAGTTGAAATTTAAAATTAAGAGCTGCTCTGATGGGGAGTTACGACTTTAAATACTGTGTGCACAAATTCTTTAAACCAATAGCTGATAACTACAGTTCTGTTTGCCGTCAGTTTCTTTGGTCAATCCACTCCACCAGTGAGAATTCTCTACAGAGGAGATCTGTGGAAAAAATGAACCTTACGACGACAGCAAATCATTTGTAATTTAATAAACACCGCCCTCGTCTGGCCAATGGCCATCCTGACGTAAACCTCTCCTGCCAGCGATATCGACAATCTTATTAAGTGTCTAAGGGGGTCGATGAATGGGATTGTGGGATCCCTCACCCTTGTTTGTTTGTCGACGAAGCTCGGCATTATGCCACAAGAAATCTGATAGAAAATGGTTAATCAGTTTGCCTTCACCTCAATACCGTTGACAAGAATGGCTAATTGGTTGGCAATTTTTATTTCTAGTCGCGTAGAATCTTGTAACGCTTTCTTCGTAAGACTTTGCAAAGGCTTTTGAAGTAACAGCAAATGAAATTACCATTGATTTGTTAAGGTTTATCTATTCATTTTTATTATTCGAAAGTTATAGGGTTCTGACCTGTCAGGACAATTTGATTTGTAAGAAAGTTAAAAATTTACTAATAAGCCCTACTATATTTGTTTGTATGATTTTTAAAAATTTTGTAATCGGGAGTCCTTTTGTAATAAAATATTTAATGCACTACACCCTTGTGTGATATTCACATCAGAGGAATCCGCCATGCAGACAGCTTTGCTGTAAATTAATTGATTTTACGTAGCAGTCTAGCCCTGCTGGACTTTCACGTTCCTGTAAATACTTCAGTGAGGTCCTGGATATCAGGCCTCATTTGCAGGGAAGAAAATTGTCTTTTACAAAAATGACCGATGAAAGAAGAGTATCTGAAGTTCAAACCCAGGCCCCCATAATTTGTTCAGGGGCCCAGGAATGTTTAGGAGTTCAAATTAGTAGCTTCAGGTAAGATTTAAATTACGGAGCTAGTTCCAGACCCTTCCTGTCTACAATTAGGACTCTGAACACAGAGGAAGAGTCCTGCTAGGGCTAACGAGCAGTCAGTTACATGTAGTTCATGTTGCAACAACAATAATATGTTATTTATTTAGCTTTTCATGTACGCATACATTTTGACTGGCGTAATTATGCATTGTCAGCATACATTGCCCCAAATCCAGACCTGACCCCAAACACTTTGTGATTCCACCGGAAGATTTATTTATAACTTTCACACTCATCATCTTAAAGGCCTCCCCCCCCCCCCCCCCCGAAGCTGTCATAGCTCTGAAATCTTACAAACACCCAAGCCTAGCCCCCCTATCCACTGACAGTGAGACGGGGACCTGTTCACCCAGGCTCAAGCCTTCATCTCGGTTTCACAGACGCACACTTGTATGTGAATATATTGACATTTCCAGCTTCTTGTAAGGTTACAAGTGCGTTGCTGGGTTTTTTTTTTCCCTTCAGATGTTCGGACTCGGCCCGAAAACCTCTTGGTGTTTTTTTTATTTTTTATTACTCTTCGTATTTATTTTTTTCTTTATGGGGAGTGTTTACTGGTGCGCAGTAGAGTGTGATGTTAAACCATCACGCTCTGGGACTAACGATAAGACCGTGATTATTACACGTAGAGCAGTAATTCCCCAGGGTGTCTATTAGTCCTCATCCTTCGTAATGCTCGTTAATCATTCTTATGCTATCATAGTCTTTGTCAAGAAATTTGGGAGCATCATTCTGAAAGAACGTTGGTTTATTTATGGCCTCACTTTTTAGTTTAACAAAATGTATCAACTGAAGGTATATTAAATCTTTGGTATTGGATTTTTTCTTTTTTCTTCCTTTTTTTATTTTTTTTTATTTTAAAGAGGAAATTCATTCTAGACCTGTGAATAACTCATCAAACTAGGTGAATCTGATTTAGTGAAAACATAAAAAATGGGTTAGTCAGTGGTGTTGGGCACATTTTATGGAGGGCTTATTTCAAATGCGACAATCAAAGTGAGCAATGGTGATTTGGAGAGTCATCAAATGATATTTTCTTGAAAACAGATCCCCCCAAAAAAAATTGTCTGGAGGATTGGTAAGCCTAGTGGTATAAACATTATCAGCGAGTTTTCAGAATGAAAGCAATAATATTTTTGTTGATTGGTAATAGACTGCACTTTGTCTTTCCCTATAAATATGATTATATGAAAAAAGTAGATCAAGTACTGGCTACAAGTTTACTTTAATCATCAAATTCTGATACAACAAACAATAAATTGCACTTGAAAAGACCAAATAGCATTTAGAACTGGATAATGAAAGGGTCGAAAGAAGGCAGAATACCTGGAAATGGGAGTGGGTGAAAAGGGGCTCCACCTCTAAAAATTCAAAAGGAGGTGGAAAATTCCGCCCTGGCTTCACTTGATTTAGTTTGGTTGGATACATTATCAGGACAGTATCTTTCCTTCATTGCTTAAATTGTAGTGTTTTTGTTGTTGGTTTTTTTTTTGCGTTTTGTAATTTTACATACAATTGTACATGCAATGTCTTTATTTCAAGATTGTTTTGTAAAATATCGAGATTGGTTTGTTTTGATATGCATAGTGTGGTCATTCAGGAATCTGTTATGAAATAACCTGCACGCATATTTGTAATACCGAATACACATGTAACGGTAATTCTCTGGCCAGTTTTCTCCTATTACAATTTGAACTTTAGAAAGAGCTGATATTTCCCTCCTACTCTACCTCATCAATCATGTCTACTGACCCTCTTGTGTGTCTGGGATATCTTTAGTGTTATTTCAGCCGTTATTCACGTAAGATGTCGGCAGGCTCATCCACCAGACTGACATTAAGTTCTCGCTCGGTCGGCCTTCACACCATAATTATTGCTTAATTTTAAAAACCAACATGACGTATGTTTATTTCTTTTCTGTGTGGGTCTATTGCAGTAAAAACAGATTAACACTGAGTTGTTTCAAACGATATAGCAAACTCAATAGCGTTTATTGAACAAAACTGTAGAAAGACCCCTTTTAGAAAAAATGCTTTCCCACAAGGTGCAGTGTAATGTCAAATGCATTGTGCACGGAGCCATCAGGTGATGAAAGGATAGCCTTTGACCGGTTACCGACTGGGGGCCTTGCACTTCCCTTCTTTGTGCTGGGTGCACAGCAATCTGCCTTGTAAAGGCCGCTTCAAATGTTAATTTGAAACATTACAAACTGTACAAAACATCATCTAGGAATCCTCATGTTTAAATTTGAAAGGAAATTTGTTACTGAGTAACATAACATCTCTCTTTTTGATGAGTCTACACCTCCATCGACATAACACTAGATCAGCAACTAAAATTCATATTGGAAAAGGCTTGGACCACATTATTTGTAAATCTAAAAGCAGTCAGACATGGAGGCCCCCTACTCTGGAATCAGCTCACCCCTATATCCTTTTCCAGATCTATGCACAGCTTTAAGAAATACCTGAAAAACGTACTTATTTCCATTATTATCTAAGATGGAAAGAACAAACTATGAAATGGCACATGTACACATGATTACATTCCAATTTATTAAGTCTTTTACTTAATCTTTTTTTTCTTCTTTTTTTGTTGCCTTTCCTCGTTTTTCGTTTTTGTCACACATTCACTCCATTTTGTATAAATAGACTTCTTAATTTCAAAACTGAATGTAAAAGTTAGTTTACTAAACAAACTATTGTATGGTATACATGTACACTTCTCCGTGTTATAGTTTTCATTAATTGTTATTGTTACTCCTAAGCTATTATTAATTTTATCATTATATTAACTAAAGGGGCCAGGGGTGGATTTCACAAAACTAGTCCTAACTAAGGACTAGTCCTGACATATGACTAGTCCTATAAGTTAGGACTATAGTTACTCATCCTAACTTAAGATAAGACTAGTCCTAGCTCTTTGTGAAATTCACCCCAGGTGTGGATATAGTTGTACATACATACCAGTACAATGTACCTGTTTTTTCCTCTCTTATTAGTGTATTTGTGGCGTATCATTGCCGAGCGGTCAAGCGCACTGGCCTCAAGCTCTGGTGTTTCTGATCAGCAGAGTGTGGGTTCGAGTCCCGGTCTTGACACTTGTGTCCTTGAGCAAGACATTTAACCGTTATTGCTCAGGTCCTGTGTGTTGTGTAATGCACATACATGAGGTAAAAGACCAACCCAGTTACACTTTTCACTAAGAGAAGGGGCTTGCCCCAGTGTTTCTGGCAGTGGCTGCTGAATGCACCGCAGCACCTTGTAAACCTTTATAAGGCACTACATAAATGGGTTTCATAATTCAAATACTTAAAAAACCTGTCTTAAAATAAAATATTAATAAGCCCCTTGAGTGCGCCTAATTGTTTGGTAGATAACGTGTGCTGTTTAAGACTCCAGTTGTGATTTCAAGGGTTAGTGCCAGTGCTTTGCATTCCTCTGGATTTTTCACTTCATGCTGCCATGGAGGTAAATGCTACTCGGGCAGACAGTAAACCTCATGAACAGATTAACCTGACAGTAAGCAGCATCTCAGTTAAGTTAGGCCCAGCTCTGATGACTGATGGAAGGTCATTGATTGATTCTGGATGTGTAGGATGTGGATTTTTTTTCTCTTTGCGCCAGCTTGAAAAGGGTTTAACCTTTTGAAATGTTGAGTGTGATTTTTTTTTCCTTTCTTTTTCACATTTGAATTAAAAAGGTCATTGTCTAGAAATATGCAGGAACCTTGTTGGCGGTGGAAGGGGGGGGGGGAAGCTACATGACTGTTGTTTGTATTATGTTATTAACTCAAACTTTGAGACCATTGTCAAGGTACAGCGCAGCTATTGATAAAATGTAATTGTTTTATATTTGTTCACTATGTATAATGAGTATTTGTATGTTGCCCGTTTCTATTTTTTAGTGTATACATTGTCTCAAATAAGCCTTTGGCTACTAGTGCAATGTTTAAATAATAATAATAATAATATATAATATATAATAATAATCACAATCAGATCAGGCGATAGTCACTGCGCACCACGATTCCCGCAAATACTGGAAAGAGGGTGTGTGAATGACAAAGTTTAGAGGCATAAGGAACTAAACAAAATTTGAATAATGATTGAAATTTATCCATGAATCAAGTGAACAAGTTGGCCACTAAAGCAATCAACTGGCCACACAGGGCGAGTCCAAAACGTGTCATTTACGGGCTCTTTCAAGGCCAATGGTAAAGCATGGGGATCACAGGAAAAAACGAGGATCACTTACTTAAATCGATGTAAGTACCTACAGGGATTCAACGTCAAATGACTTGACTTTTTGAAGAGATTAATTTTAAGTGAACAAACTGTGCAGACTATTCCCGCTCGTCACATTTTAACTCGTAATGTCGTGATGATGATTGTGCCCATTCTCCTACTCCTGCTGATAGGTGGTGCTCTAATGAGACATTTCAACTCAAGTTGAAAATGAGATTGTCAAGGGGGGGGGGGGAGGGGGAGTAGTTTTAGGGGAACCATAAAGTCGATAGGGCAATGGGGGCGATGTTCTCCTTTAGCTTCTTGAAATTCCAGGCCTGCATTTTACGGCATTTTTCCCATAGGTCTTCTTCGAGAGAACTTATAATGTGATATCTATGTGTGTGATTACTAGGGTGTAACGCTGTGGACTGTTCTAATTGTTACAGTTGGATTAGTATTCTTATACCCATGATTGAGAAATAAATCAGCAAGAGGACACTGTTCCAAACTAGTGGTTCATGTCCTCATCATTAGGAAGTGAAGTCAAGCAGTCTGTTGGATTCAAGTTATAAGAATTCAGGCCAATCAGGTTAAGTTTTTTATCTGTTGCAGTTTGAGTTGAAGTCCGGCCCAGTCTAAAGATCTGTGTAAGTTTGACTGATCTTTTCACACTACACCATTTCAGTCCGGCATTGACCCGTGTAGAGCGCTCGATCCATGTCGAAAGCAACCCTGGTCGGGAAAGAGGTTGAGAGCTCTCGATCCATGTCAAAACCAACCCTGGTCAGGAGGTAGGTTGAGAGCCCTCGATTCATGTCAAAACCAACCCTGGTCGGGAGGTAGGTTGAGAGCTCTCGATCCATGTCAAAAAATTCCAACACGTGTCGAAAGCCTTAGTGTGAATACTCCGGGGTTTAATTTCTGCATCCCATATCCAACTTGGCCTGCGGCCTCGTTGGATGTGGGACGCAAAAGCGCTATATTTGTCCGTGTTCCACTCGTGCGTGCGTGATAACTAATATTAGTCACAGGACCTCGGCAGTGGAACATGCTTCCAGTATCCATCAGACAAGCTGAGCTGGTTCTCTTAATGTTTTCAAGAAACTGCTAAAACATCTGTTTTCGCACGATGTTTACTTTTTTCTCTTTTTGTTTATAGTTGTTGAGATTTTGTATCTTTTTCCTGCCCTAGGGCAGCAGTCTACAATACCCATTTGTGAATAACTGCGGTGTAAATGATGTATGCATGTATGTTGAATTTAAAATGTCTGACTTTGTCCAGTTTAGTCCAGACAAGCCCATTTCAGTCTACCCTAGTTCAGTCCAGTCCTCTCATTTGCCGATCATGGCATCACATGATGGTCATGCTTATAGCTTCACCTTTTTATTATGGCTAACTCCCACAATTCCTCTTACCAAGTAGCCACTTGACCACACACACCCACACTGCCAGCCCGCCTGCCAGAATCACAAACTAATCTCGCAGGCTAGCCCTCACACTTTAAGCACTACAGCGTGGGACTAACCCAGGTGGCTTAGATACAATAAGTGGGTTTAATGTCAAGGCAGTGTCGTTGGCGCCTGGCATGATCTTTCTTATTGATAGAGCATAGCCTTCCCTGTACAAACACCAGCTCTGATCACCACAAACGTCCTCCCGGATACAATATAACTCAATTTCTGATCCAGAAAGTAGACCAGAAAGGCCTGATAATTTGGTGGGAACTGTTTGGAGGTAGACTGGAAACCTAATTCACTTGTTGACCTGGGTGGGATTGAAACCTACGAGGACCCCAAGTATATGCATCAGTGTTTCTCGCACGCCGTATATCTTCATTCAATTTTGATATCCCCCCAACGAGATTAGCATAGGAGAGAATTTTCATTAGTCATGCGGCGTTGACCATCATTTGAAGAAAATTCAATGTCCGCGCTGTTGCTTGTCTCTGCAACAAAGTAATCAGTTGATTCTCGCCTTTTTTATGATTGCATAATTTCTCTGATAAACTTCATTCATTTATTCGTTTTTCTCCAGGAAATTCATCGAGGTTTCCATCATCGATGATGAGGAATACGAGAAGGAAGAAAACTTCTTTGTGGAGCTGGGCCAGCCCAAATTAATCAAGAGAGGAAATGGTAAGAATACATGGCATCAGATCTTTTTTTGATTTTTTAAAATTTGTTTTATTAAAAATAGCTCAACATCGTCATGGCCTTGTACAGATAAAGATATAAAAAGTATTTATAAAATGAAATAGAACAGAATGTGGTGAAAAGCCAATTCACAGTATTTTTGAGCGCGTGAGGGCATGTGTGAACTTAATTTACGTGATGCAGAACAAGTCAAACCAACTATTTCTTCTTTTTTCATTGTTGTTATTATTATTTGTTTGGCTATTGATACAAGAAAACAACACACAGGCAGTCAATATCAGACAAAACAGTACCTGTGATGCAAGGAAATTTGCCGATGAAAGCGCCCTCATGCGGTCAAAAATACGTTCAATTGCTCGAAGTACTGCAAAGGTGAACACTTTTATTGATTTGTAGCTTATTTTGGACAGTGGTCTGGTTAGTTCAAATTTTGCAATGTTTCCCAATGTTTTAAAACTTCTGTAGAGTTGTCCAAAGTCCTCAACAGTTTTTTTAAAACGACGGTACAGACAGAAGCACTTTCAACATCCACACCCAAATACTCTATAAATGTAAAAGAGTGAAAAATTTGCTCTCACTGGAGTGGTGTCATTTTGGCGCACTTAAGAGTGAAACTCACTGTGCATCAGCCTTTTTGAGTGAAATGGGAGACTTTTTAGACGATAGCGGGCGTCCCACAGACCGGTCCTTTCCATTGTTTTCATCGCTGAGAACAATGGAAAAGGACCGGTCTGTGGGACGCCCGCTAGCGTCTCAAAAGTCTCCCATTGGAGCGAACTTTACTATGACTCAAATTGAAAATAACTGTCTTTCATTCTAGAAAGAGTTGTCCGCCTTATGGCTCTTTGCGAGAATGGTATGGCGGACAAAATGAGTGGTTTTTCACTCTTTAACATTTTGAGAGTACGGTGCTTTTCAGTTTGACTTGAACCTGCATCCTTTACAGCACGTTCTACCTTTAAATCCAGGAGATGAGCATTTATCAAGCGTTGTCCCTTGGTGGTACTCACAGCACTCCAGCGCACATTTGATAATTATTATTACCATGTTGTTATAAACCGTGCAATTATAATCACTTCTCGGAAGAAATGACGGCCCATAAAAAGTGCTGGCTGTTTTCGGAGCCGCTAGCCTCAAAGAGCAGATTATACAGTCATAACCTTGTGTAGCTGTATCGTTCAATTTGTACTCTCTAAATACAAAAGAGTGAAGAAAAAAAAACATTACTTTTGTCCGCCATACCACTCTTGCCAAGACTCATGTGACAGACAACTCTTTTTTAGCGTGAAAGACTGGTATTTTCAACTTGAATCATAATAAAGTTCGCTCCAATTTCACTAAAAAAAAAAGGATGATGCCCGGTGAGTTTCACTCTCAAAAAAGCCAATCTTACACCACCTGGGTGGGAGACTGAAATGTTCACTCTTTTACATTTAGAGAGTGTCTTCACCTCAAATCTTAAAGGTTGACTATGTCTGTCTTTTACAAGAGGTCTGTTTCTCTGTTCTTACGATAAAAAAAAATATTTTAAGTGGGCACAGAACTTTTTGAATATTTTCTTTTTCTTTCTTCTAAGAACGGAGCAGCTCTGAACTATTTTTGATCATACTGCATGTACTGTAAACATTTCCTTACAGCCCCAAAGTCTCAAAACACCTTCCTAGGTTTTTGCCAGAGTTTGCTGGCTAGGTTAACTGATAGGTTTGTGACATTGCAGATTGCCAAGGGATGAGTTGGGTAAAATTAACCTAATTAAACTATTTCAATATTTTGAAATCTAAGCCGGTATTGTAGCAGAATTTTGTTTCATTAGATTTGAGCTCAATGATGCCGGGATTTTAAGGTGAGGTTATTTGTTTGCATTTTTTTCAATTACAGTCTGATGCCACTATTGACCAACCCGTAAATATATTCCTTTACAGGGGCAGTAGTCAGGGAGCATTCCAAGAGGCCATGGAAACCATGGAAGTCTTCCTCGCAGAAAACTCTGGGTCTGTTTTTGGATCTCAAGTTGTTGAATATTTTTTTTTTGCACTGCTAGCATTTGCTGCTGGGAACATTTCAATGATTGTGACCTGCTTTTTAGTAAAAAGGCAAATACATGTTCATGGTGATCTTGTGGGTTTATTTAAAATTTGGAGGTGTGAACAAATGTTTTCTTCCAAAAAATCAATGAGGGTATCTTAAATTAATATTCAAAATTCCTTATTCAGTGTGTCGGCTTGCATTCCTACAAGGACAAGTAGTGAGCAATAAGACACACCCTGGGGTTCATTGCCTGGAGTTGCGTACAGGGGACATGATGAGAAATTCACATCTCATATTACAAGCGTATATGAAGGGTCCTTGATTACCTGTGAACCGTGGAAAGAAGGGACGGGGAACGTTCTCGACGAAATGTACTAGAAGCACAGCCTCTTTCAATGCAAGCTGAACTCCTTCGGGCCCGCATACATTTTTATTCAAAATTGAAGAGATGGGCTTTCTGAGTGATTCATTCGATAAATTTTCATGAATCGAGAGGAGCACTTTGGCGTGTAGTGAGACTTCAACTAATGCAGTCCCTCTGAATCGCTTCATAGAATCATAATTCAATGGATGAAAGGGAACGATTTGTTTCCAATCCGTGCACAAAATAAGTGTCAAATTGGCATCGTTAAAACTGAGGTGATTAACTTTGAAAAGCAAGTAGACACCTTTGCCTTGCCTAAGTTATCACACCTCGGCACAGTATCACACTTTTTGTTGGCTCACATCAAGACAGGGTCACCCCAGGCTGTGGCTTTTGAGACTTCCTTTCCTTCTCAGAAATATGAAATAAAAACAATTGTGATATAAATTATGGAGATTATATTTAGTTTGGGGGTGAACAATGAAAAACTAACTGGTGCGGGATTTGAACCTGCAACCACCGGCTAAATGTACCGACGCTCTACCAGCTGAGCTATCCAGCCCTAATGTTGGCAGTCTCCCTATTTTGTCAATATCTACTTGTATCAGGCAGGGGGATGCCAGTCAGACGCCATTCAACGGGATACTGCCGTTTAGCCAGGGATCACACCCCATTATTCGATACAACCATAGAGCTAGCTCTATAGATATTACATGGGGAGATTATATTTAATCACACCAAAATAAAATTGAAAATAACAAGATAGCAGATAGTGGGCAGAAAACTGACCTTAACCCTCAAGTGAACTCAATATCTGAAGACAATTGTAATAACCAAAATCATCATTTTCTTTGCGTGAATTGATTTTTAAGATGACACATGACAAAACAGTGTCAGATTATGTGTAATTCTAGACACCATGTTAAAGAAGCGGACTAAAAAGCACGGCAAATATAAGTCACGCCCTTTTGGAAGAAAGCAGGTCACAACTCTTTTAATTCATTTATTTGTTTTTCCTCCATCGCTAACTACTTACTACCAAGCCAGGTTTATGGATACACTACTATATATATAACTCATCATCATCACCATCAACATCATCGGCTTGATTTTCTTGCCCGGAGTCAAAACAAGAGAGTAATTAATCCGACTGTCCTTGCTATTTGCCGCTTGTTTTTAATCTGCTCCAGCTATGCGGCAATCTCTTGCCACGGTTTCTACTTTAATAACGATGTGCTTGTCACATTTTCTTCTCGTGGATACTGCCGGCTTTTTGATAATCACTCTAACATGTTTAAAGCCTCTTGCTTTTAAAGTCGTTTCAAGAAAGGGGAGTTAAGAATTGTTCTTTTTTTTTTTTTTTTCATCACCTTTTTTTCTCTACGTTGATATCATCCGCTTTCAAAGAAAGTATTGACCCCTCGCAGATGATGTCATCACCAGTTCACCACAATTTTGTTTCAGTATGTTTTTCGTTTTTTGGTCGGGGGGGTATACAAACTGCTTTGTAAATGTATCAACCGCATGAAATGACTAATATGCACATCGTACCTTCGAACACGATTGACTCCAAAGAGGTGCGCTGTGTTAACTACTTGACACATCAGCAAGAGGGTCTATACCTTAACAAGGGATGTCAATGCAGTAATGACATCAGCCCAAAGGGAATGCTTGATCGCTATGGTGAGCTCATTTTTGATGAAAAAACAAAGATAAGCTTAGTTTTTTTTTTTTTTTTTAATTTGTTAATTATTATCTTGAGCTGAAGAAAACTTTATCACACATCCCCTAAACGATTCAGTGCGCCAAGCTGTTATCTTGGACTCGCTAGAGGGTCCAAAATGTTAACGCCAAAGCTGGTGTAAGGCGCGGCACACCTTTCAAATTAGGGAAAATCTGGGGCTATCTGTTTGCTAAAAATGATCTCAGCGTGTGATTACCCAGCCGCACCACCATTGGCTTCAATATTATGTTAAGCCAGAAGCAGATCAAAGATACGTGTGCATGAATTTGATGCATCATAATGTTCAGGGAAAACGGGATATGATAGCACCCTTAACCAAAGATACTACAAAATCAAGATAGGACACTCTATTCAGAAACATGATACGCAAAATTGGGGCGCCCGCTGTCGTTTGGTTGGTAAAACCAAAGATTGTTTGTGCAATAAGTAGGGCCTACTAAACGTAAAAAACTTATGCCAAACGATCCCACCAAGTAAAAAAGGTGAAGGCAGATCGAAAACTTGGTGTTTATAATGAATTGTTTCAATAATCCTAGCAAAATTGACACACATGGGGAAGGGCGCCATCACGCAGTTGGTAGGTATAAAGGCGTTACATCTGCTACCATGCAAAACGACACAAGTGTCCTATCTTGTGTTGCTAGTATCTTTGCTTTAACCCTGGACAAATAAGAAATAAATAAGTAATACAATTGATCGGAACTCAGTGTGTATGGTTCCCAAGGCCAATTTTTCATGGCCCTGCATCCTCTTGGCAGTAAATTTTCATTACACATCGTGGTTTGCGCGGAAGATGGTCGCAAACCTTTTTCCGGGCACACAAATTACAACTTTTTGCCCCAGGAGATGGTCACCAGCACTGAAATGGCTCTTTTGAAAAAAAGAAAGGCATAACTGTTGTATGTTTGCTGCTAGAGCTACACCCAAGACATGTTTTTCCATTCCTGTGCGGAATTTAACTTTCCTGAATGACTTACAAATAGCAGAAAAACGACCACACTTTCACGCTCGGTTTTCTTGAAACACAATTTTGGACAGTAATTGCTCACGATCTATTGCCGGTCACACTTCCGTTACGTCCTTCTTCCAGGCACACAACCACATGGATTAATAGGAGCTTTGAACCTAAAACACACACACACAAGCAACTACTTCTGAATGTCAGTGATGAATATAAACGTGCTTTCTCCCCCTCTTCCTGCTCAAATTTTTTTTTACTTGCATTAAAGCCGGTATGAAATTTTACCAATTGCAAACAAAACTAATTTCAAACTGGTTTTTATGAGCGATGCTCGACAGATGACATTGCTCAGTTTTGAAGGACTGGTTTGTTTGAACGTGATTAGATATTTCTTTTCCCCTCGGTGTCTTGAAAGATGTAAACTAATGGGTTTAGCTCGGAGGGCTTAAGATTCATCTGATTAATATAGGAAATGCATATGTATCTCATATCACCCTTCAGGGGGGAGGACAAAACTGGTATTCCCTCATGCTAACGTTTACCCCTCATGGGACTGCCTGGTGCATGTAGCATTTGCTGGCTCTTCTCTTGTGACAACTCGGTTATTATATACAAGGTGTCCTTGCTTTTTACCAAATTAATTTCTGATCTCATCGTATGATACGCTGTATATGCATTTATGCCCCGCCCAGTTCCCACATAATTCTGCCTTTTTACAATAACACAGTAAGTCAATCAATTAATTAAGCAATCAGTCAATCAATGGACGTTTGATCCATGTAGGCAATTGAATATTTTACATAGTTGTGTAAACTGGTAACAACATCAAGTAAGCATTTTATCTTCCAGTGCGCGCTAATCCTCCAATCAGATTACTCAACGGGAGTGTGATAATAAACCATATCAGACTCCCAGTAGTCTATATTGCACTCTGCGTATTTGGAGTATCATGCGTCACGCTCCGTATACGGACAGTGCAAAATAACGTTCTAAACTTGGCGCGTTGCGCGTGCTGCTCTTCATCAAATAACGCTCTAAACTTTTAAACTTCGCGCGTGTCATTTTGATTTGTATTGATTTTTATTGTATGTTTTCACGAGGCAGTATGAAGTTAACTGAAAGATAAAATTATTATCACATGCGCGCTCGTGGAATACGGGAAAATATAGTGCGTCTGCGTCCCTCATCTCACGAGGCCTTTGGCCTCGTGGGATATGGGATGTAGAAGCGCTATATTTTCCCGTATTCCACTCGTGCTAGTGTGATAACTTACATCATTCGGGTACGTGTGTGTTGCGTGTGTAGGTGTGTGTTACGTGACCAACAAAAAGAGTGAAGCAAAATTACTTCTATAGATCTTTCTTTTGTCGATAAACAAACTGGCACTGGTTGGCATGGACGGCCAAATGTTAGCAAAACATTCAATTGTGACCAAATTCAACATTTTTGCAAACTGTCTATTTAAAGAAAATGCATCCCATTATTGGTTGGTTGGTTTCCAACAAATTCAACACTATTTTTGAATATTTGTGTAACTTTAATTTTTACAAACTGTGATTAAATCTGTTTGTGCCTTGCATTGATGGCTCCCCATAGTTTCTCCAATCTCGGTTGGCAAAAACGCGGGCTGTGATGTTGCCAAAGAAAGGTCTGTACTTCCCTATGACTGACAAAGATAGTCAGTGTCTTCGGTGAAGCTGGACTTGTTTTCACGATAAAGGCTCCTTAACTTTATACTACGCAAGTTTCTGAATCAGTGGAGACCTCTCCAGATATCTGAAATCTCTCGTCTCAAATTAGTCTGGTCAATTTTTATAGGACCAAGGTACTTTTAGCGGTGCAGCTTTTTTCGAGGCTGAAATACGTCTAAAATGTAATTTTTTTTTAGTGAAACTCAACAGATTTACCAACAAATTTAACCTGGTCGCTAACGTCATGCTAAAGTGGTTTTCTTGAATGGCTAACAGTCTCTACTGTTACGCCAAGAGATGTGATCTTTTAACGTGGTCAATTTGGGACTCTATCATTTCATTTGCATTTTTTGATTAATCATATTTCAGGCCGGGATAATCGGATTAGCTTGAAATGTGTAATGGAATCTTGAAGGGAAGTTATGCTGCATGAGGGGAGGGGAGGGGGGGGGTTTGCTGGCATGCTAACTTTTATTTCTGTCTTTATTACTTGGCCTGTCGTCTTGACCATGTATTTGATTGATCATGCATGCATCAACACGCTACTATTCAAGATATATGAAGGATGGATGTGCTCAATGCAAGCTGTACGTGATTTAGATTCTGAAGTAGGTTTGTTCATCAACCCACCCACTTACAGAACATCAAGCTGTGTTTGATACAGTGGGGGACATTGCTCAGAATTGTTATGTGAACTGACAACTATACAAAGTGATGATGTGATGTAAGATAATGCACATGTCATGTAGTAATGTTGCCAAGGACCCTCTTGATGAATGCTGTTTTTTCTTTTTTTTCTTCTTTTTTTTTCATTCATTGAAATCGATGTAACCAAACTGACAGGCTAAATAGTAAAAAATAGTCAGGAACCATTGTAGTACAACGAGAATCATTATATAGTCTCGATAGTGTCAGTTTGTGGGGTGCTGTAAATGCTTGTTGACTCAGAACCTGCACGTAAATCATCATCACGTGGTAATTCATTTCAATATCGGTAACGAAATTCAGATGAACATGTTTGTCTTCGAGTTCTGTCTCACAAGGAGGAGGATTTCTTGGTGTGATTTTTCCATCTTGATATAACAAGTGAAATCAAGGGTATTTACTTCCTGATGAAGAAATGTTTACATATTTTGAGAAGATATGAATCCTGCAACTTTTATATATTAATTTTTTTGTATTATTTTTTTAGTCGAACTGTAAGTCTATCTGCACAGGCATATTACTCGGGTAGGATTCGAACCCACAGCTGTGTTTTTTTTTGGTTTTTTTCATGGAACTTGGGAAAGTACTGAGTTTAAAGTGCTTAACACACATCAGTGTTTGGGTAAAGCACAAATAATATTCTTTATCCCCGGTGGAAATTTAACATCTATTGAAATGTTGGTCTATCAGTGTACTCGTTCCAATGCCGTACTGAGGCATTCAGAAAGTGTTGAGAAGTCCCTTTGTAGTGTCATTGCAAACAATCATCTTCACACAGTTTTCTGATTTCTAAAAATCATGATTTCGGGACACCATTTCCCCAGAATGAAACCTCTTAGAATTCTGACAACATTTTTTTTATGACTGTTTCTCAATCTCTCCACCCACTCCCCCCCTTGTCAATCCTATAATGCCTCCTCCCCACTCTATGCAAATATTCTATCAGCATCATTCCAAGTACAGATTGACGCACAACATCATCTCCCGTCTTCAAAACAGGAGTCAGCTTTTCCCTGCCATTTTGTATGTGCTCAGGCACCTTGGTCATATTTAACTTTCCTTCACGCAGCATACAAAAAATCCCAGAGCATGCCCTGAGTGTTTTTACAGCCAGGCTAGGCATTCCCTGACGAGTGTTGATTGCTGTTTCAACCGCCACGTTCGTGTCCGGCAAAGAGTCGCTTTAAGATTTGGCTTTTTGCCGCTGTTGACTTTTGACATTTTGGTTTTTTTGGGGGGTGAGGGAGGGAAGTTATGGGTTGGGTGTGTTGAGGACAGTCAATGATTGCCCTTGTACTGTGTAGAAAAAATGTGGTGCTGCTTCACAAATCATCATCTGCTACTCGATGTTAGCATTCAGTGTGCACAAACATATTCAGTCTCAATATTTTGCTATGCAAAAACTTCAGGATAAAACTGTTCCCTGGGGGTGACCATCAGACGGGGTGCTATTGATGCACTCCTTGTCTGAATTATCCACGAAACGGAATGAATTTTTATTTAATCCAGGTAATGAAACACCCACAAGCTGTAGGTATGTGAGTACATCAATAGTGAGGGAGACCAACTGTCTGTGTGGTCGTTTAGTTGTCGCAAATTGTCTTGGTTTTACCACCTTAGCTTTAGAAAATGGCAAATTACCTTCTGAACTTCAAGGGGCGTTGTCTGCACATTTGGAAGTATATTATGCAAGTGAAGAGATACACCCTTTGGTCTCTCATTTGTAAAGCCTTGTGAAACAGCAGTTTGCTTAAAGGAGTGCTTTATAATAAATGTTATCTTCCAGTACGTGCTAATCCTCCAATCAGATTGCTCGAACGGGAGTGTGATAACAAACCATATCATACTCCCAGGCTTATTATTGCACTCTGTGAGTGTGATGCGTCACGCTCCGTATTCAATCAGTACAAAATTTCTTTCTAAACTTTGCGCGTTGCACATGCCTCTCGTCATGAAATAGCACTCTAAAATTGTAAACTTCTCACGTCGCACACGTGTGAGGCGGTATGAAGTTGCCTGGAAGGTGAATTCGTTATCGCATCTGCGCTCATGGAGTACGGAAAAATATTGCGCGTCTGTGTGGGGTATCCAACTCGGCCTGTGGTTTCGTGAGATATGGGATGTGGAAGCACTGTATTTTTCTGTATTCTACTTGCGCTCATGTGATATTTTTATCATATTGCAGCGTACAAACCAAAACCAACATGTATCCGCTTCAGTATAAAAATTTTAGCTTGTAATAAAAAACGGAGTCTTGTGTAGCGCATGTATCTACCAACAATCAGGTACTTAAGGCACTTATTTTGAAGACAGATTTTTAGTTATTATTATTATTATTATATTTTGTTTAATTATGAAACCCATTTATGTAGCACCTTATAAGGGCTTACAAGGTTCTGTGGTGCATTCAGCAGCCACTGCCAGAAACACAGAGGCAAACCCCTTCACAGTCTTAGCGATAAGTGTAACTGGGTTCTTTTACGTGCATTTCATAACACACGGGAACTACGGCTTTACGTCCCGTCCAAAGGACGAAGCACTAGTGGTTTAGTGTCTTGCTTAAGGACACAAGTGTCAAGACCGGGACTCGAACCCACACTGATTGCTGATCAGAAACACCAGAGCTAGAGTCCAGTGGGCTTGACCGCTCGGTCACGACATGCCACTAGCAGCGGTAGCTAGAAAACATCACTGCAGTTATAAATGCCCCCAGGCAGTTTTACCTCATCATCCTGTAAGATGCTCAAGGATTAGTAAAAACATAATACCATGGGGCCCGCACTAGTCATTTACTCACACTTTTAAGATGGGCTTACCGAGTGGTTTATTCCTTAAATTTTCATGAATCGAGCACGTTGACATGTAGTGAGACTTCAACTTGCGGTCCCTCTGAATTGCTTCATAGAATCATAATTAATGGGTGAAAGGAATAATTTGTTTCCATAACGTAATTAGCATTGTCCGAATCAAGATGATTAACTTTTAAATGCAGTAGGAACAGATAAAGGTAAACCTCTGGTAGTTTGTTATGTGTGTGGAGAGATAATACACTTTTGGGTCTGTCTTTTGTAAAGCCCTGGGAAACAGCACTTTGCAATAAGAGTGCTTCATAATCAACAGTGCAGTGTACAAACCAAAACCAAGCTGTATCAGATTCAGTTTGATCATTTGTGTAGCCCAAAAGCGCCCAATATGAAGGCAACGTGCCCCTGTAATAAAATGAATCAAAATTTTGTAAGAGGTCCCCCACTTATACTCCTAGGTGAAGAGAAGCAAATCATAATGAGTTATTTGCTCGAGGACACAAGCACACCCAATTTAAATTCAACACCACATTTTGACCAAAGCAACCAGATTTGTTTTCCATTATGCTAGAACACTCATCGACCCTTACACTCTATGAACCAGTTTTTAGAAAGTAGTTTTTTACTCTCCGTTTTTCTAAACTGCGCGCATTTGTTTTGATTTAGGAAAGGGCACAATGGTGGACAATGCAATCAGGCATTATTTAAAAAAAAAGCCAGGCTGCCATAACCCTCGCTGTAGCTAATAAGTGTCTCAGCCATGATCAAAGAACTTGGATGGCTTCCGGTAGAGAAGATGAGACTACACTCACAGCTTAACCACACTCTACAAAATAGTAAACAAGCAGCTGGGTTTAAATAAGGAACTGTGCATCACACAAAAACCAACTATGGACCAAGGCGAACCCACGACAAACAAACAACCCATGACAACAAAAAAGCGGGTTGCACCAATGTAAATGAAAACAGTCATTTTTTTCTCTGAGTCTATCAGGCTATGGAACAACCTAGACCGAACCACAGTTGACACTGCATCAGTAGCAACATTTCAAACTCGCTTAAACTATTAAAATAACAGAGCAGCACTCTCATCAAGCCTCCAGTTTATACTAGAGTCCTAAGAGGTCTAAGACTACA
This sequence comes from Marthasterias glacialis, assembly GCA_911728455.2. Classification (NCBI taxonomy): domain Eukaryota; kingdom Metazoa; phylum Echinodermata; class Asteroidea; order Forcipulatida; family Asteriidae; genus Marthasterias; species Marthasterias glacialis. The sequence goes on along the minus strand of OU452219.1, from coordinate 17,952,924 downwards.
AGGTACAAGACATGCATCCGTACAAATTGTCTAATAGTTTACAACCCCCTTTTCATTCCAAAGGGGAAAATTATGAAGAAGCAGATGCAGCAATTTTGTTCTCTTCACCAAAATAGACAACATTTAAGAGTAAGGGTGCCCCTGCATACAGACAAAAATAGTCTGGACTCTTTAACAGGATTGCACAAGTTTAAGCCCTTTGTATTCAGGGAATAAGACTATAAAGATGGTAAACTCATCAGGCTCTTACTCCTTCTTCACCTTTCATAGCAATTTCCACATGAAAATAAAAATGTTTTTTCGCGGGTTACCTTTGTAATGTTTGTGATGTTAGCGATCAAAGCCTAGAGGTATTCACCAAACATCAGCTGAATAACAAAACTAACAAAAGCTACTAATGTGCGCACTGAAATAATTTCTTCAGCCTTGCCACAGAACTCGCTTGCTAAATACGTGGCGGATTCCATCAAATTTCATTATTAACCACAAATTAAACTGATGTTGCTTAAGAGCAAATGACACAAAGTGCTTTTGCAGGCTTTTTGAAGGTCACGCAATCAGGGGCAATGTCTAAGGCGGCATTGTTGTTTTTCCCCGCGAGTTGCTGACGTACTTCGTCGAGTTTTTGCAGAAAAGGAATTTACACCAGCTCTGAAATGGACAGTAAAGGCTAGAGTTCATGACTGGTCAAATGTTTCGTGATACATTGATCGCGCTTGTGTTCTCCCCCCCCCCCCCCCACCCCCATGATGTAGTTAAAAGGTACTGTATCCTATACAAACTTGAAAAATTACTGCTGTGAACAAAGCTACCTCAGCGATACACAAAGCAAAATTTTAAATTGTTAAACACCATTGGCATAACCCAAGACCTGGGCCCAATTTCATAGAGCTGCTAAAGCACAAAAAATACCATGGCACAAAACATTTATGCTTACCAGAATAAGGTTACCAGCTAAAAAAAAACCCACCATGTTACATGTACCATCTGGTTATACTGCTCTTTTTTCGCTTAGCATGAAGTTGTTAAGCAATATGTTCCTGCTGAAAGTGTGCTCTGCTGAAAGTACAAAGGATCAATGCCAAAGTGCAGATGAGCGCCTTTTTTTTTTGCCAAGCGCAGAGAGCTGTTTGCTAAGCAGAAAAATCAAAATGTGCATGTATATTGTGTGAATGATTCTCTGCTCAAATTTGTTGCGAAAAAAAGCAGTGTTTTTTAACAGAACATTTAAGTCTCATACATTATAGACTTTTTTGTTGTTGATGAACAAACCGCCCTGGTTGGCATGGTTGGCCAAATGTTAGCAAAAACATTCAATCTTTGTTGAAAGATGTTATGACCAGATTCAACATTTTTGCAAACTTTCTATTTAAAGAAAAACACATCCCATTATTGGTTGGTTTGTTTCCGTCAAATTCAGCACTATTTTTGAATACTTGTGTAACATTTTTTTTATATACTGTGATTACCTATCTTTGCTTTGCATTGATGGCTCGTCGTAGTATCTCAAAACCTTGCTTAGCAAAAGCTTGGCCTGTGTCGTTGCAAAAGAAAGGTCTATTCAAACAGTTTTTGTAACCGCGGGAACCGGTCCCACTTTTGGACTACACAGGAAACTTACTCAGTCTGTTAACACTTCAATAAAATTGAATCTAATATAGGTTTTCACGGTTATTTTTGGCAAATAAACAGCCTATATAGACGTCACATTATTCTATTTTGCATAAAATTGAAAGCTCCTCAAAACAGTCATTCAATTTCACTTTATTATTTTTCGGTCACGCAATTAAAACAGATGACGATTCAATTTAACAATCTACTCGAACATTATTCAATTTCGCAACAGCTTTTTTGCAGAAATATCTACGCTGCTAAATTGAATGCCGATGTCACATGGCTAAAAAGAACGCCTTATATAAATTTAATTGAATATAATTTGTATATATAAATTCGCATGTCGTAAAGTGAAATTGAATGACGGTGTCAACTGCAGAGGCAAAATTGCTTTAATACGAATGCATGAAGGTTTAACAGGCTGCTTTTTTGCCACAAATGACCAGTAAAACCGATAGTAATACTTGTAATGGGGTCCAGGCCGACAGGATCAGGTTTCTTTAAAGAATGAGAACTATTTATCTGCCTAAAGTTTTACTTATTTGAGTCCCACTTGGATGATCTTTTTCAAATATTTTAGTGAAGGGGTGTTTCTCTTTTGTTTCTTTTTATGCATGTCATAAGATATTAACACTTATTGAAATCCAACTTTATTTTCCAATTCTTCCCCATTCTAGCAACACGATCGGGAGACTAACTTAGTATTTCAAAATATCACAAAAATATCCCTGTCGTCAAAGAAATTTGAGCGGTCGATTTATTTTGTGAGTTTCTTTTTTCTTTGCAGGAAGTGATAACGAATCTTACACCAGCGAGCATGACGAATCCTACAAGCTCATGTCCGAGGAAGACAGGCGCATTGCTGATCTCGGCAAGCCACAGTTGGGCGAAATGAACCGTCTTGAAGTCAAGATTATGGAGAGCACAGAATTTAAGGTTTGAGATCAGTCCCGCTGGGGAGTCTGTTTTGAGAATAAAGTGCCCCTGTATGGTAGATCACCGGGGCAGGTGTGATATGGTACTTCAGGCCTTGAATTACACAGAGGCCATGGAGGCCGTGTCCTTCGTTGCCCTGCTCTTGGCCTTGGTGTCCCTTCAAAAGTCTCCCATTGTCTTTAAGATTCTCCAATGAATATGCCCATTGCAAAGTGAAAACGGGCTTGCCCTCTCAAAGATGAAATTCCGGCCCCGGTTCTTTCTTAAATACATGAGTGGCTATTGGAAATAACTCCTGAGTCTGCTGAAAGTATGGTTTGAGTTAATATTCTTCAAGTGACATTAATAAATACCTTGGTAAATGCATTCTGATTGGTCAAAACCTGGTCACATGGGTTGTATTATTACTAGTAACATGTGATACAAAGACCGGCAGCTGGCAAATGACTGGCCCCTGAACCACCATGAATTGTTCAAAGTTCTGTGAGCACTCTGCGCGTACTTTAAAATCTTTTGGTGAGGCGTTGGTATTATGTGTGTGTTTACATGCTTACTATGTACTGTACTTTGTGTATGTGTGGGCAGCGCAATTTCAGGTAGCTGATGCACACATGTAAACCCACACATTTCGATGCATGAAGCTGCACACCAACCAAAGTATTTTCCATATATGGTATTGTTAATAATCAGAGCTTATACTGTGGTTCTTAAAAACACGCATTAATATTTAATCATGGGTTAGAGACTAGGTACCACACAAAAACTGAAGAGCCACAAGATATTGTCCTTCAACTTGAATACAAAATGTGTCAGTGAAAATAATCACGAAAGAGAAGTTACAAATTCACAGCTTTTTAAAACTGTTTTTACGTTAAAAATGTATTACTTAAGAGATACAAAAGTGTGTGAGGACCCGGTCTTCATCCTGTGATAATGACCGCGGTTGGGGGCTGTCCACTGTTAATGGACTTCGCCTTCAGCTCGATTCCATTGACAGTTATTCCCTCCATCTACCTGCATCTCTGTAATAAAGCCCATCTTGTTCATGAGTAGAGAACAGCCCTATTGTGTCATCACCACAACATCTGTTCAAGCTATTTGAGGAGAGCAAAACGATAGTTTAAAGTTGGCATTTGATATTTAGACCAGTGATGACGTTGGGTAAAAGAATCTGCCGCGGGTTCCTTGTGACCCGGTTTATGCCAGGGTGACCAACGTTTTCTGGGAAATTGAGCTTATGGAAATTTTTCTACAACACCAATGGATACCAGGATGGTGTTAACAAAAACAATTTTGAACCGTTTGACTATTTTGTAGGAACCTAAAAGCTTTTTGAGGGAGAATCTACGAAACATTTACGGTAGCGGTGGGGCACCCTGGGGTAAATTTGGCAGCGAATCATCAAATTAATGACATTGCATTTTTAACTTGATTCATTTAAACTGTTAAGCTACTGCAAAGTCTCCAAATGCCTTCTCTTGCAAGTTGCCTAGGTGTGACAGATTCATTACTGCAAAGCTATCTAACTATGTTCAGTGTTATTTAAGCCAGAGGTTTAGTTACCCAAAGGAATTTGACAGATGGGATTTTTCAGGATTCTTCCTGATTTCAAGATTTTCTCAAAACCTCCTTGGAGCATTGAAGTTTTCTTGAAAGAACTAAAGCAGTCACCAAAAGGAGAAAGAAATAGTCCACATTGTGTCCAAACCTGTAATTTTTGGCATTTCTGGTGATGCACAGTCTCTGAATCTCCTTAATCGTAACATCTGGGAGGTTCTGGGTCTACAATGAGAAAAAAATATTCACAGGCGTTCTTGGATGGGATTTGAACCCACGACCCCTGCCATTCTAGAGCAGGTGTCTTACCAACTAGACTACCGAGACTGCCCGGTAGCTAGAGGCAGTCGAATCCTATTAGCAACCATAGGTACAGCAACCATTATAATAGTATTAATTTTGGCATCGAGGATAAAGAATATAAGTTGTAATTTTTACCTGTACACCGATGAGTGCTTTTGGTACCAGGCATCAAAAAGTGGACAGATCCTGCAGCGTGTTGCGGCCGAGCGGTTTTGTGCATCGGCTTAGTGCATCGGACTCAAGTTCTGTTGGCTAAGTAATCGGAATGTGGGTTCGAATCCCGGCCATGACACTTGTGTCCTTGAGCAATAATTGCTTCAAATAGGGGAAGAGACAGTTATGTTTGTCTCGCAACAGATTCAATTACCCCTCCCTGTTCTTAGCTATACTGTGAAGAGACTTGGGTTTATAGTTTTCCATGTCTTGTTTCTGCACCTTGCGGCAGGTTTCTATCCCTTCAAAAAGTAGCCCACACGTCGAGTGGCCTTTGGGTCTTGTGATGGGCGAATTGCAATAAAAATATTTGAAAATCCTAAGCCGTAGACAAAACCAAAGCCGCGGTCTCGGAAAAGGGCCACGATATAGACCGTTCAAATCAACACTGTTGTTCATCTCAGTGCTATCATTTCCTCAATTACATGATCAGATGATTTGTTACACCCCAGACTAGTACCTTGTGTCGTTGCATTTTTAACACCATCTCACGACCACTACCTATTGTTTTGGGAGCTGTCCCTAACAATTTTTTTCTCTATTTTACCATTACTTCAGAACACCGTTGACAAGTTGATCAAGAAAACCAATGTTTCACTGGTGGTGGGCACGTCGTCGTGGAGAGAGCAGTTTGTAGAGGCACTAACAGTCAGTGCAGGTTTGTCAACTCCTTTGCATTTAGCACTGAGAGAATCTTAGTAATGTATTCAACAACTCAGTATAATTCAAACCTTGAACTTCTTAGACTGAGACCAAACCTAAGGCTCTGTCTGAATTGGCGGCTACAGCTCCAGCTGTTGATAAGGGTGTTGCTATGGATATCCTATACTTTCATTCAATTTTCCGTTCAATTCAATTGAATTGAAGTATAGGAGGTACATAGCAATAGAGAGGGTGCATGACCCTGGGAAAAGTTCGTTTTGCAGCCATGTTGGGTAATGCCATGTACAAACTCAATGGCTGGCGCGTCATCTGCGGAATGATTTCCAGCGCCTGTTTGTGCACACAGCATTAGAAAAAGGTCTTGGGTGACGTCACGTGAAACCTCTCTATAAGCCCTTTTTAAAAGCTGTACTTCAATGCATGATGACACGGCAATCCAGCTGTAGTCAAAGCCGTAGCTGCCAATAGACCGATCTTTTAAGCACCGCCCCCTAAACATAGTGACCAATCACACCATTGGCTACATTACCACTGTACACGTGGGCAGCACAATGTGCATCTCTTCAATGCCACACTGCATGACATGAACGCATGCACTACAAGATTTTATCATGTCGGACTTTTGTCGGACTTTCGGTGGCGTACTTAAGGCTGGGATTGGTCAACACGTATGGGGGCGGGGCTTAATGAATCAGTCTATTCGGACATGGCCCAACACCCAAATGATCAAACTGGAAACCAGGATCGGATATTTTGAAACTGAAAACCTAAGTAGCGTCAGGCTTGTTTTTATTGCGGCAATCAAAATAAGCAATGGCGGGTTTCTGGGTTCTCCGAATGCTTTGTCCTAGACTTGGACAGGATTTTAGACAGATGCCTCTTCTGGAGGATTGGAACTGGTATCTGCTTTAGAAATATGTGAATTTTCAGAAAATTGTAAATCTTTCTTTTGGTAGTTATCAATCCTTGTATTTAACCAATTCGTTCGGTTTTACACAATCTTTAGCTTGCCTCTGTGCAGTATTGTTTTTTTGGAGCTGCCATATTTTTTTTTTTTTTTTTTTTTTCATTCCAGTATCTTCAGTCCCTCTTTGTATGGGGGAAACAAAGCTGTGCACCCTCCACAATGGAATGTCGGGGCAAATTTTGTTCCGGTATTCCGATTCATTACCTGATTGCCAGTTTATTAAGCCCTCTGCTATGTGTTGCAGTAAGAGCTTGGCCTATTATTGGGTCCTCCACAGCGAATTGGTTATATAAGGTGTAACATGTCTTAAGTAAAAAAGAAATGATAATAAATAAAGAATTAAAAACAAAGAACAAAAAATTACATCACCCACTTTCTCACAAATGTTTTGAGGCTGCTATCTTTATTATTGAACATGGAGCTAATTGAGACAGTGACATACTTTTTTTCCAAATCCACATGGGCACCATGCAAATAAACTCACTGTCCCTGACAAATCAAGCTTCTGCAATGGCCTTATTAAACTCAATAATGCTATCATGAGATATTTCAAACAAAATTATGCTAGTGGGGCAAGCTGATAAGCTGTGTGTATTTTCATGTGATCTACATCATATGTTTCCAGATTAATTATTTATTTGTTTGACGGCTATTTACATTGGTGAGATGTGGGTCAAGATATGACAGAGCATTTTACCAGCTGGTCAATTTATAAATTAAATTGTTGTTTTTGTAAGCTTAGAAAGATAAAAAAAAACTTCCTTGAAATGCAGTATGTATGAGTTTGGGTGTTTTTTATGTTCAGCCAATGAGTGAAGTGAATGCACAAAACTTTTGAGTGTTGAAGGCGGCATTGAGGTGCTCATTGCAATATTCGAGCAAGCCTTGTTTGTGAGGTCTGCCTGGCACCAAGGGTCAGCTTGACACACACACACATGGCCTGTGTATGCATTGAGTCTCCAATGTCAGACAGGCGCACCACACAACCAAGTTTTTTCTCGAGTCCCGAACCGAAGCCACACACCCACACCACTCTCAAGTATTCAGTCGACAAAGTCCGGGGAAGAAGAAGTTGCGTCAAGGCCTTTTATCATTTATATGAACTCTCTTCGGACACAGAACATGAGAGTACACCCAGTCTTTTTAACACCTAGTTGTGGGGACTCCTGTTGTTTCAATTGTTGTTCTATTATTCCCTTTTCTAGTGACAAATTCCTCTGTGGGGACATGGTTTGACAAAGAAAAATGTTGTGGGGACCTTTGTTCCATTGTATAAAAGTCCCAACAACGGTGTGTATGCCTGTACACTCTTTCTATTTTTACAAAAAAAATTGAAAAAAAAAACCCACATTCTTCATGCTTACTCATGCTAGAATCCACACACGGATGTCTCTATTAATTTTGCTGTAGTACATATACTTTGTAGTTTGTCATGTTCTTTGTTTGTTATGCCAGCATTCAGTCCTGGTCACTTTGCATGTTCTTGGTTTTAGAACTTGTACACACATGTTTGTCAAACCCATAGAGGACTTCTAGTCTTTGTTCTCCCATTGTTTTTTGTTTGTTTGTTTGTTTTTTGCAACGTCCCCATTTGTTTTGTACACGAAAGCAAAAGCGAGAACACCCTCACTCTATCAGACCACCCTTTTGTTTTTGTTGAAGTCCTCAGTTTCAATGGGTAGACACTCCAACAGTGTACTTTGTATATGTGTTTGTATTTATGAGTCTTTTGGGGACTTGGAAGATTTTGTGGTGTGGTGTGGTGTGGTGTGGTGTGGTGGGGCCATCGGCCTCGTAAACAATGCAGCATACATTGTATGAGTATTCTGTATTGAATCACATGGCACACAAAAGAATTGGTGTGAATTTGAAAGCTTGGGAATGAAACTGAGCAAGGTTTTTGTTCGGGGAAATTCTGTTGAAATGTTGAGGGTAAGATTCTGCTGTTTGTCTGAACCAATCTGACGTAAGCTATTGTTTTTGTATGTTTGAATTTGAAGGCGACGACGGTGAGGAAGGAGGTGAAGAGAAGCTACCGTCTTGCGGAGACTATGTCATGCACTTCCTCACCATCTTCTGGAAGATCCTCTTTGCCATTGTGCCCCCGACTGACATCCTTGGCGGCTGGGCCTGCTTCTTCTTTTCAATCTTGATCATCGCTGTCTTGACGGCGTTCATCAACGACCTGGCCTCGCATTTCGGCTGTACCATCGGCCTGAAAGACAGCGTAACGGCCATCTCGTTTGTGGCATTGGGGACAAGTGTACCAGGTCAGCTTTGTGAACCTACATTGTTTGATCAGCATAAGCTAATGCACATTTGCATTACTTTACAGTCGTCCTCTTGTCTTTCTCATATCGAGTAATAAACCACAAGGGATACTGACTGGATGAATTTTTAATTCAATCTTGCGGTGAACAAAAGAAAAATTGACTAGAACGGGATTTGAACCTGCGACCGCTGGATTAACATGCTGGCTCTTTACCAACTGAGCTATCTAGCCCTAATGTTGGCGGTCTCCCTATTTATTCAATTTCTTCAGTACGGGGATCACCAGAAGGGGATGCGACTTTTTCTTTCGAATATCAAGTAATAAACCACAAGGGAAACTGATCTGGCAACATTTTTATTCAATTTTAGGGTGAACAAACTGACTAGAACAAGATTTGAACCTGAATCTTTTTTTCCATATTATTAAAAAAATAATACAATCAAATTGAAGATAAAAGTATTAAATTATCTGGCCCCTTTTGTTTGAGAAACATGGTAGAAATTATCCCAGATGTCACGTTAAGATAGCTGTTTTATAATAAAGGCTTAGTCAGTGCCATAACCCCATGATCAATGGGTTCGATGAAATCAACCCAGTTGCGCATGATTAGTATTAAGTGGTGTGTCTCAGCCAGGCAGTCTAGTGCACTGGACTCAAGTACCTGTTGGTTTAGTCATCGGGGTGCGGGTACGAGTCCCGATCATGACACTTGTGTCCTTGAGCAAGATGCTTTACTAAAATTGCTTCTCTTCACCCAGGGGTATAAATGGGTACTGATGGGTAATGAGGTTGATATTGTGTTTGAAAAAGCCTTCGGAGCGCCACGGCAGCTCTGGGCTGTATACTCCCCAGGGAGCTGAGAAAGATTACAGGAATGTTATTGGCCCAATGACAAGGGGACTCGTGTAAAGTGCATTGATTTGTCATTGTAAAACGTGCTGTATAAGAACTAGTTATTCTATTAGTACTAATTATGACATGAATATGTTAAAATATTTAACGACTTTGCTATCATTGACATTTAACCCATGCAGCTAAAGTGATCCAACCAATCATAGGGCTGGATTTCAGAGTCCAAATGAATAGATTTCCTGGCTGTGATGCCCAGAGATGATTTCTTGCTTTTACCAATTCCACCGCCGAAGGAGAGCCCTGAAGTCTGACATGTTAAAATCAAATAACAAAAAAGGAAAAATAGGCTGCTGCAATTTAGATTGCTTATTGTGCATTCAAAAAAAAATTGTATTTGCTGTTTGTGCAGTGCATTGCTTTTGCAGAGAGATGTGTGCGGTGCACGTGACCCGTGAGGCACCATGGGTAGACAGTTACTGTGGAGGGTGGGGCTTAATGCATCAGCCTGCTAAAGTAGCTGTAGCTGTAGCTGAAGATACGTTACAGACTTCCATTCATTGTTTTGATTTTTTTCTTTCTTGATATCCCCATGTGCAGACACCTTTGCAAGTAAAGTGGCAGCGGTAGGGGACAAGTATGCTGATGCATCTATCGGTAATGTGACGGGCAGCAATGCAGTCAATGTTTTCCTCGGCATCGGCATTGCATGGTCACTGGCAGCCATCTATCACCGCAACAGTGTGGGTGGGTTTCAGGTGGATCCCGGGGCGCTGGGGTTCTCCGTCCTCCTGTACACTGTCCTCGCCATCGTTGCCATCACTGTGCTGATGATCCGACGAAAGGTACCGAGAATCAGAGGGGAGCTTGGGGGTCCCTTGCCATACCAAATCGGCACCAGCGCATTTTTTGTCTCGCTGTGGCTTATCTATCTCATTTTGTGCAGTTTAGTCGCTTACGATGTCATACCATGGAATGACAAGTCAAGTCCATCAGTGGGTCAAACCGTAGCCCCTTCAAATTAGTTGAATTTGGTGCATGGGGTAATTGAGGCTGAAAATGCTCACATTTCAAGTTTTAGTCCCATCGGACCAACAGGTTTTGCCCTACAGCCGGCTGTATTTTGACATCCAAATGAGCATGGGCATCAATTTTCAAATGGCCTTGTCTCCCTGACTGGTGGGCCGAACTTGTTGATGTTGGTGTCTCTCTGGCCCCAATGGTTAGGAAGATGTGGTCGTAAATGATGACCATTCCATTTTGGGGGGAGGGGGGTTAATTTGACATTGAATGACCCCATGGAGGTTGTAGTTGGCAGGACGGGTAGGTGGTTGGACGATGAAGTCTATCTGGGCAGCCTGATTGTATGTAACCACATGACGGCAAAGTCAACATCGTTGTCGGCAGAGCTTTTGGTGCAAGGACGAATTGGACAACACATAGCTTCTGTATCGCTGGGCGATTGTGCACATTTCACTGGAGGACAAAGCTATGTTTTAAACTACATGTATTGTAAGCCATAGTAGCTCTGATGTCAGAGGTATTGGGAGGTAAACTAAAGCCATGGATCCAATGTCTGTAGTCTTTTGGTTTGTTGCTAACTAACCAAAGCTCATCGAAGTACCAGATGTGTATGTATACCATAGCTTGTCGGAGTAGGATTCAAAATTGGCCAAACCTCTAGCCTCAAACTTGCCTGCAGTGACAAAGGTCAAAGGTCAAACTATTCAAAAGACTGGGCTTGGGTTTGTGTGATTCTGGTTCTTTGAAGTTATAAGTGTTTAGGAGTTTAAGATTCTCTTTCAGTGTTTGAAGACCACTGCTGTTTAAGGAGTGTTTCAGAAAGTATTATATATCGGTGTGTATATATAAACCAGTAATGCTTACGTGCATACACAATACTAAAGTATCTTGCAAAAAGTTCTTCAACAAAATCAGAAATTTAGGAAATGACTACAGCCTTGTTTGCAATTGTAGGCCAAAGAAGTGAACCTTTCATTCAGATTTTGGATTTGATTTATAATGACTAAAGAAAAGAAAACTCAAATTGTAAGTGTTTTTTTTTTTTTTTTGAACAACTTGAAGGATTAGAAGACAGTGATAGTCATGTCTTTTAGTGTGCAAATAAATTGTATTAGCTATACATTGTACAGGGAATTATTTATAGTTTTATTTATAGCTAAACAGTGTCAGTGGAAATTCAGTCATACATTTTTTGGGAAGACTGAGCAAGGTTTTTTTTCTTCTTTTTTTTCTTTTTTTTATTCCTTTTTATACTGTACTTGTAATTGCATACTTTTGTTTAATTTCATTTTTGGGAACTGTGGAGGGGATGGAGTCCACCATGCCTAAGATCAATTAGATTTCCCACAGACGTCAGCTCTTTAGGTGTTCATAAAAAGCCTCGTAAATGACTTCTTGAAGTCAAAGGTCAAAGTGCACATGAATGCTGACACACTCCATATTTTGACTGCCAAGGTAGGCCAAATCAGGCAAAGCATGCTAACAATGGCCAAGTTCCTTAAATTACCGATGGTGTATATAAGGGCACTGTGTAATAAGACCTGTTTATAACCGGGTAAGAGTAACAGCAAGTGTTGTGCAATATTAGTTGTTATAATATTTATTTTATGCAGTTATGGATGCATATTATTTTGATGTTTATAGGTTGATGGCCCAGGTGCATAATGACCAGTACTGTTGGTTTGGTTTGTGTTTAGCTGTGGATGATTTTGTTTGTAAGACGTTACTGCAAGTTCTGATGAGAAATCAAATTTAATATGGCTTTGTATTTAAACTCTTAACAAAAGGGTGAATTCTATGGTAGATACCAAAAAGAAGAAGGAAAAAACAAAGTATGTAGGTTTGGTATGCAATTAATAATATTGCTTATATACCAGACACATAGATCCTTGTCATTTTATTGGTGGAACACGTGGCATGCGTCATCCTTTATTTTACCATGTATTTACTGCTGCGACATTGGACCATCGTATATGGATAATTATAGGACATCCAATATAGACGTTTGACGCTTTATTCACAGTGTTGTCCCTGAAATAATCGTTCCTGCTCGTTTGTCCAAACGAGGCAAGGCCAAGGACAAAGGTTGGTGTCTACATGGAGACAGCCACGTTGTTTGGAGGATTTTTTTTCTTCTTAATTTTAGGGGATGGACGAGGAACCGTGTCTATTTTATGTTTTATTGTGGACAAAAATTCAAATGAAAAGGATCTGTGTGTGCGTTATATAAAACAAATATTGAATGCAATTCGTTCGTGCATTGCCACAGAATTATAGTCACTCGGTGAAATCAGTTTAGTCTAATCAGGCTTGGAATCCATCAACGACGGGAGACTTTTGAGGACACTAGGTGGCAACAGACTTACCAGGTATATCCATTGTTCTTGGAAATGTGCGCATGCTCAGAACTACGTAGACAATGACAATTTACCTGGTAAGTCTGCTGCCACCTATCATTCCAAAGTCTCCCATTTTAAAACTGTTCTTTTGACAGAAAATGCCTGAGCGGAAGCTGATAGTGACTTTTTGAAGGATAAAAAAAAAATAAAAGAAAAAAATTTAAAAATTCTCCTGCCATTTTTACCAAAAGTGTACACCTCCTAATTCTATAGGTTTTTTGAACTCAACATCTTTGAAGGAGTCACTGTGGTTAGGATGATCCTGTAAATAGCATTGCCCAACAATATTAGGCGAGTCTGGACGAAGGAAAAAAGTAACAATTAGAGACACTTCTTTGTAGAAAACTACTCAAGCAACTTGATATATTATGCTACTTTAAAGCCTATAAACACTTCTTCTGACAGTGGTATGGGGAATTTGTTCATTTCACCACCGTAGTCATTGCCTAGCCCCCAGGTCACCAAACCGTAACTGTAGCAGCCTTTCCATGGAGTCCGGTACACACAAACAGCAACGAACCATTATTCCCATCCAAATTTGTGCTAAAAGCTTAAGCACAAATTGGAACCCATGTTTTGTAGTCTGCATCTTTCTATCTTTCTAAAAAAAACTGAACTTAAGACATTTACTAGTATGATTATTACAACCTGCTGCAAAGCAGGTCACCATATGCTAATATACATTAAGCATATGCTAATATACATGAAATATGCTATTTACATTCACGCATGCGTACAGACATTAGTGGTGGGCAAAAGCCATAGAGTTGCGTGATGCGCAATTTACATATTTCATGGGAAGTGTACTTGGACAGGTAGTAGAGTAGTGAAACTTTTTACCAAAACGACAAGCTTACATCTGCCCTACATATTTTAGAGAGGGTACTTGGGAAGTTTTAAAACACTTTTAAAACTAAAAATGTATATGCAGTTCACAGGTTGTCATTGCGAATTATCCATCAGTGGTAATACCAACTAACTTGTGTTTATGTTTAAAGTCAAACAGGCTATGTTGGTTTCCATCCAGGTCAATTCTGTTTTTCATGAAAATTTGCAGGTCTAAATCATCTGTGTCTATTGAGGAACTCCTTCATCATCGTTGTTTGTCCATAATTGTGTCACTACAGCTCTGTATTAAAATGTATCAGAGCAAGATTTTGCTTTTTCTCCTTTGTTCACTTGAAATGATCTGTTTGCAGAATTGTTGGTTTTGATTCCCTTGTGCTGACCAGTTTTCCGTAAACTCTCATGGTAAGTCTTCTCTACAACTGAACTGAAATATCATGTTTGTTTTCTATTTATGTGCTTTTATGTGATATGTACAACTGTTTGCCTTGAAATTGTCGTTGTTGCTTTGTATTTTTTGTAGACAATAGGCTACTCTAAGAAGTGCAATACAGCACTGTTGCCAAGAGATTTGACGGTAGATATTTATGCCAAATTTTCGTTTTGATCAAAAAGATTGTTTGTTATTTGATTGTATTTATGTAGGAGTTCAGCATGGAACAGGGTACCAGTGATTTTGATGGTCCAGATATGATGTACTATCAACCTGTCGAAAAGGTTTTGTTCGTAATACCTTACCGTCCCGAATCCTTCTTTATCCTCTTTGCTGAAGGATTCAGAAGGACTTGAGGGCTGTAGGCCCGAATAACAATTGCTTATCACTGGGTCAGGCATTCCAATCTTATCTAAGTCCAAACATGTTGGTGTGGAGTGACATAGGAGAAGAGGATATTGGAGGATTGAGGTCAAGAAGGCCTTGGGAGTAAGGGTTAATATGAAATCATTCAATTGGAACCAGCCGACTGAACTTGTTCCACCATTAATTTTATATTCGTGGTGTCCACAATTTATTCTTTACCACATGACCTGATTTTCAATGTGTGTAAAATGTTCATACCAGAAATTCTCACCGTTAAAATCCAACAAAATCAAGCAGTAACTGCTCGCTCTAATGGGGACTTTTGAATGCATGGTAGCGGCAGACTTACGAAGTAAGTTTCCATCGTTTACGTATAGTCCTGAGCATGCGCACATTTCCGAGAACAATGGATTTACTTCTTGGTAAGTTTGCTGCCACCTAGTGTCCTCGAAAGTTTTTGCATTCCATCTGAGTTTGATTGGTACAGTTAAGGTATGGTATGCCATTGTATTCTGTTGCACTGCCTCCTGTTGGTAAGGCGATGCACACCCTCTTGTCAGAGAGGCTCATTGTGTCGTATTCTTGTCAAACACTCGGGTGTCGGGAGCGAAAAATGGGCACGGTTTACGATAGAATTACGTCACACTTAAAAACAGCACAGCCA
This sequence comes from Marthasterias glacialis, assembly GCA_911728455.2. NCBI lineage: Eukaryota > Metazoa > Echinodermata > Asteroidea > Forcipulatida > Asteriidae > Marthasterias > Marthasterias glacialis. Next base: position 17,937,819 of record OU452219.1, on the reverse strand, counting down.
AACTACCATGTTTAACATCGTTTAACATGGGACTTGTTTTAAACAAAACAACAAAAGTCATGGTCATCTGGTGCGGTTATTCTGTATGCTGTTTGAGTTTGGGTTTGATGGACACAGTATGCTGCACGGCCAAACCAACGAGGTTTTGTTTTAGGGGCCAGCCTAATTCCGAGTACCAGTACACTGGTTTTGGTAGTCGAAATACTGCTGACTGATAGGAATTGAAGGGTTGGTTAATGGTTTTAGCATTATATGGGCTACACATTATTTGAAATATTTGTTAAGATACAATCCTACTTGAGTGTGTAACTAACATTTCTTTTCTTCTGTGTTTGTTTTAGATTCTACTTTACATGAATTTTGCCAACATGGTGATGTATATAAACGAGGCAGTTCGGTCTGTTGTTACTTTGTTTAAAGTATTCAAGACCAGTATACAGTGTTAAGCGGCCTATGCAGCCATCTTTTTTGGTACAAGCGATTAACAGTGAAAGAGAGGGACATACCTCTATGTACAGTTTAAATTAGTTTTCTCTTGCATTTAAATTCCATTATTTAATTCATCATGTACATGAGAAGAAGAAAAAAAAGAAAAAGAAAAAAAAAAAAGTAAAAAAAAAAAAAGTGTGTTGCAAAATATTTATTGGCCACTTTTTGACATATACTGAGTGTTGTAAATTGTGTATTACACAAGGGACTTAGCACATTTTTTCAAGGTAATCCAACCTGTAACGGTCGTTAAGTACGTGATAGTTGGTGGTGGGTGTTTTTGAAGTTGTTAATCTCCATATTTGAAATGTAACCGTGGCATGGTTGATTCAGTGCGGATTGCTATAAACGATGGCATTTTAAATGAACGATAAAAGAAAAATAAATGAATGTGTATATCGTGGACTAGTTCAACTTTTTTAATTGCCTCATAAACAATTAGATATTTGCTCTGAACAGCAATGATGCAAAACTCTTTTCATCCCATTAGCCCCACGTTTCTCTATTTAACTCTTTTTGACTCAAACAAGTTTTGTTTTTCAGATAAGTATTAAGTTATCTCCAGATTAACATTTAAAAGATAATCCAGCTAAATGGACTCTGAAAATAGAATTCAACTATTTGGGCTCAAGGTTAAAAATAATCATTTGCAGTGTCTCATTGGGAATGAGACATGTCCCCCAAACATGCCAAAAAGGGTGATTTTCAACTCCGTTTTTTATTTTTTATTTTTTTCTACATGCCATGATTATTTTAAAAAAGAAACACTTGTGGAGTTACTCCTAATTTTTTTTTGGAGTAGTTTGCACAAGTTGACTTTGAAGATAAATTAAAAGTATTATTCTTTTCTCAGGACTAATGAATTTCCGATATATATTTTATTGATCACCCTCAAACTAGGTAACATTGTGGTTATGTAACACCTGTGCAGTCTGTGAAGTGAATAAACTGTCTACATTCAATGTCCAAATCAAATTAAAAAAAAAACATAAAAAACTGCACTTTTTATAGACAATATTTGCTTAACGTTTCCTCTAAAAAGCCAACCGTGTGAAAAACTTATGAGTTCTAAAAAAGATTTTTAGCAAATCATGATATTTTTGAACACTTTTGTTTATGTTTCAAGGCCCTGACATTCTGCCATCATTTTCTGTCGAGCTCCCTGTATGCAACAGCAATAATGAATACTAATTCCATTATATCTAAAAAAGGTATCAGACTATTAAGCCCTACCAAGAAAATTAGGTTGAATTTGATGACTGTAACATTAATCTTGCAGTAGCCTCTTGCCCAGTTAAGTAACAACTAAACAAACAAAAAAATGATATTGTTTATATTTGTATATTTATTACTTGCCATGTATTCCATGTGTTAGCAGTGAAATGTTTTTCCGAGTTTTTGACTGCAACATATATTATTCATTCCACGTGTTGCATTTTTTTTTTTTTTTTGTATTCAGATTCGAAAAAAGAAACCACCCATACTTTTTTATATCCCTGTAGGAAACGAACCCTTCATTATTATTTAATGGCATGCAAACAAGTGTAGAATCCAAACAGATGGTACAGCATTTTGAGTTTTTGGAACAAAATTTCTTGCAGCCCTTTTATTTTAATAGTAATATCTACATTCATGTTTGTTGAAAGGTTTGTTCCCAACGAAAAAAGACTTTTCCAAGTACTCCAACAGCTCAGGGTCTTTTGGACAGACAAAACTGAACGAGAAGCCACGTTTCATTGACACGGTGTTTGAGAATAGCTGCTTAAGTTTCTGACACATTGTCATGCACAAATTTAACAAAAACCTTCTTGCCTGGTTTACGTTTTCAAGTTACCCCGAATGCGATCATATTTCTTTCCGACAGAAATACACCGGGGGTGGGGGGGGGGGGCCAATTCTATTGAGCTGCTGGACGCACAGTTGTACTGAGTGCGGGAAAAGATTTGCTCACCAGACACAACTTTACCAGCCAACAACGTTTGATTTTAAATTGTGATCAGACCAGTTTCCACTGAGTTCTAACTTTATTAAGCAAGATCTTTCACCAAGCAGAGCAAGGACAATGGCCCTCGGTCCCACTGTCACGCTGAGTTTGACTTTTGATGTTAATTTTAATTTGGATTAGACGAAGAGTTGTTTTTTTTTAATGTTGTACCTACATTAGATAAAAATGATAAACAATAGAGTCAAGCATACATCAAGCTAAAAACAGCTTAGAAACTTACTTTTTCTGTCCTCCCCCTTTACTTGTGATAATTGTAATAATATTAAATTTAAAGATGTTTGGAATATAAATATATTTTTTCTTGTATGACTAATTTAACAATGACCGCGCTCATTAATATGTGCCACAGGTTTTTTTTTTGTTGGTGTTGTATTTCTCATGTTCATTTGAAAACATGGCTGTTTAATTTAAATAGTGAGAAAGCAAATGCAGTGCAGAAACACTTAATTACAGCAGCATGGAATAATGGTAGTCAACTTTGAAAAAAGAACCAACGATCATTTTTGGAAATTGTGAGGGTTTTATCATTTTGCAATGTTAATTGAAGTAGCGGAAAGAAGCTGCAGATATACATGTCTCGTTGCTGTGTAGAAAGGTAAAAACTTTGGCGGTTACTTTGGTAGTTGACTGTTTCTATTAGGATTATATTACTGACCAGTAGACAGACGTTAATTTGACATTGTACACATTTAACAAATACTTTCTTGGACAGTTGACTCAAATATGTGCATCTTAAAAGGACAGGCTCTCTGTTTCGATTTGGTCTTGTAATGAATCTTCTCCACAGAGATGGATTATAGTTAACCTTTATTTCACCCCAGTTTGACACATACAAGGCCTGGCCCTAGGTCCTGCATCAAAAAAAAAATCAGCTTGACTTGTGCATGAGCCCATGTGAAAACACTTCACAGATACGTAAGGATTGTGTTACAGGCTGCTAAAATAATTGCAAATATTGAATCTGGTCGCTGATCATAGCGGGTAAGTTTGTCTCGTCGGTCAGCGGGCTTGTCGGTCTTGTTGGAGTTAAGATGTAGTGCTCCAGAATACTTGGGTCTTTGGGTTTGGGTTCCCATGCTAGGCAACTCTTGGTTTGTATTTAACACTCTAAAAAAAACTCCCGGGTCCGAATTGACCCTGATTGCGGGTCGCAGGGGGGGACTGACCCATTTCCAGGTCAGGCTGACCTGGACAAGGGTTAAAAAATGGTGGTTTGACTCGGATTCTAAATCAGTTTGACCCATTGCAGGGGTCATTTGGACACGGATTCGGGGTCATAACTGAACCAGAAAGGGGTCAGGCCCCTTGGGAATCGGAGTCAGTTCTGACCCTGGAGTTTTTGAGAGTGGACAGCAAGACTTGGAAACCACTGACCTATATGATGCTGAATAATCATTCATCACTGAAGCTGAAAACTAAAATTTAGTTGTTCTTATTGCAAGACAGACATCTCACACACTGGACATATCAACAGTGTGGTGATTGGGATCACTTCATTATGAGAAAAGCACACTAAACCACTATTGAGAACAAGGGGACAAAATCCATCATGGTTCACTCGGCAAAGTCTTGCTTCAGGGTTACTGTGAGAATGCCGAGTTCGTGGTGGGGGTGGGGGTTGACAAGAAAACTTAAATGGCTTGTTAAACATAATCCTGAGTCTCTGTGATCATAATCTTTGGTTCAGTGCCTTGTGATGTACCGCAGGCTGGATGCAGTATTAGATAAAGTACTTCTGGACTACACAGGGTTCGCCAAATGATTGCATGGGATGGTTCAGGGATCACATCAGTCACACAGGGTCAACATTTTTCGGTATGGGTAAATAAATGCAAGCCGAGTATTTCACTGGAGGTTTTGATACAGTTTAAGTGTAATCCATCTGAAGGCCGGAGATTCAAAATAAAAAAAGAAAAGAAACGAGAGAGAGTCTTTTTAATAGTTATACCTCAATTTTATTAATAATCTTCTATTTAAACATGACGGCAGCTTGACCTGCCAATTAATTGTTTTTAAACTCAGCCGTAAATGGCGGTATTTTGTGTAAATGCAATAAGGGTTATAGAGTGACATGGTATGTTAGTGTAATATGATTATGTAGTGTTGTCTTATGAAATCATTTTGCTTTCCCGTTAGATGTCGACTTTGAAACTTTGAAGAGAGTCGGATTCCATATTGAAATATAACACACACACCCACACAGATTTAACCTCCAATAAACACCTTTTTAGATAGCAATGTAATCAATTATTATGCACAGTGGTATAAGGGAAGGAGACTGATTCTAAACCTGTTACTTGTAGCCTGCAGCCAAACACTTACTACAGTCCTTGCTCTTCCTTCCTCCATGCTCTCTATGCTACAATCTCACTCAACCTCTGGTAATTAAACCTCAGATATGTGTGGCTTTGTTATATGGGCCTGTGGCTGGAGCAGTGGCGTAACCAGAAGCCCCTCCTCCTCTTGCCCCCCCCCCCCTGCCCAACGGGATCGAGAAAATGCACTAATGAATTAATGGCTCGATACATTAAATAGGCCCCCACTCCGCAAATTATGTCTTTGCCTCCTGCTTGCCCCCCCCCCCCCCCCAAACAAACAAAAAACAAAAAACATGAAAATGTCTGTGCCCAATTTCATAGAGCTGCACAAAAAAGTAGCTAAGCACAACAAAATTATGCTTACCAGAATATGGTTACCATCCAAAACACCATGTCACGCATGTCCCTTTTGTGACTGGTGTCCTGCTCAGTTTTGCTTAGCAGAATATTTTTAAGCAATATTTTCTGCTTTAAGCAGCTGTAATGATATTGGGCCCTGGTTGCGCCACTGGCATGCCTGGGCTGGAGCAGATCTTTCTAAACATCAATTGTATTGTAGCATTGGAGCCATAGGTTTTCTTTCAATGAACAGACTACGGTTCCAACAGGTTTTATCAAAACAGTGAGACTTCTAAATTTTGGTCTCACACGTCTCAAAATTATTGGACCTTTGTCTGAAGGGAATCATATAAACCAAGTGTATAGACCATGTGACCTGTGACATCACATGTTTACAAAAGAGCCACAGAGCCTGGACTTCCTGCAGGCACGATTTGTACACAGCACATCGGAAGAACACACAAAATCTTATATTTTATGGAGATTTGTATCCACTTTTGATATGAAGAAAGGGGGCACAAAACTTCTCAAAACTTGTTCAGCTGTTACTTTTATAAGTCTTGAATTGATGCAGAAATTATGACACCAACTGTCAAATTTCTCATATGACCAGTGTAGCATCTTGCCTACCAGGAAATGCCCTGGAATGTACTCTTTTTGTAAACGAAAGTTACATGGTCTATGTTGGGTGCACTACTGTCTCTGTTGGGTGCACTACTAGCTCCCATAGACACCCCGTCTGAGGTTTGGTTGAGTGTAGTCTCTTCGGCAAGTATACCGAAAGACATGAGATTTATCATGAGGTCATTCTTTAATGTAACATACTTGCATCTTGTGAATAACTTATTAAAGGAGACTTTTTTCCAGTGTGTTGGTGGCAGCATACTTATTTATTAGTTATTATCAGAATTCTGTAAACACACACAGGTATCTGCACAAAGTGTGTCTGGTTTGTAGTAACTTGACCCGTTGAATTGCGGACGATGATATGCAAGAGTGTTCATGGGAAGCAAGTACTTTGTTTTGTCTGTCACAGAGTCGTCTGAAATAGTTGAAGATGCCAGTAAAAGAAGTAAACTTAAGAAAATAATTGCATTCTGGCATGTGGTGGCCAAGTCAAAGGATACTGCAGTTGTAACACAAGTTTTATCACTGTGTAAAGGGGGCATTTCCTCTCCCCAGAAACACAGTTTTTCATGCGAATTCTGTTGAATCCCAAATCAATACAGTAAATCTTTACCAATGTGGGAACCTTGATGGTGTTTTACAAACTCGACCCGCTCTACATTTTACTGTTAGGTCTCAGACTCAGACCTTTACATCTCGGTCTTGATCACAATCCTCCAGATCTTGGTTTCCGACCTTGGGATCTTGGACTTATTAACTCTTTTATCTTCAGGCCTTGGATCTGCAGGTCTTGGTCCCAGACTTCGTCTCAGACTCTTCTCAATCTAGTCTACAAAATTGTTAAAGAGTCTCGAGTGACTTGCACTTCTCATCGAGTACAATCTCATGGACTAAGTTAATACTTGACGAGTGGCACACATTGTGTAGATGACAGACTTCTGGTACTATACAGTCTCAAAACTGGGGATTCAAAGGCAGTTTAACGAGACTACCTTACACTGAAGATACCCCAAAGAGATTGTTTGGCTTAAGAAACCAACACAAGTCTTCGCTCTGCCCGTTGATATTTATTGTACTGTTCACACAAAGTAAATCTCTCCAGTCATGGCATTTTACAAATTTACTGCTAGGTGTTTACTCTGGCTTTTCCAGAAACAAAAAATAAAGTATTAACAACTACTGAATATAAAGAAAAATACTTGAAATATATATGACAATTTTCAAACATGAGTTAGTTTGAAATTGGATTGAGTTTTTATTTGCAGTATTAACATTTTTCTTTAAAAAAGAAATCACAAAAAAAAATTAACACCGTGAAAGAGTTGAAGAACTCCAATATGTTATTCAACTTCTTAGCCGTGCATTGTTATTTTTACTTATATTTGTTTGCAACTGTTTTAAGTATCCCTAATCGATTAGTAGAGTTGAATCCTAGCTTTATTCACAGGATTTTGTTGCTAATTGTAACCTGTTTTCAAAGTGGAGTAGTAATGTTCAATTTTTGCTGCTATTTATGGCTTTTTTCACTAATAGTCAAATAAAGTATTTGGGACAGTTTATTTGTGTCATGGTTTTGTTGTTTTTATTCACTTTGGGTTAAATCCAACTTCAGAAGAGTATAGCTACATAAATATGTACCCCCTGGATACCAGTCACAAATGGTCCGTGCGACATGGTATTTTGGCTGGTAACCTTATTTTGGTAAGCAAAATTGCTTAGCGCTTAGTCACTTTTGTGCTTAAGCAGCTCTATGACAGTGGGCCCCCTGATTGCAACGGGGGTTTCAGTTCAACAGGTTTTATGAGACTCATGAACCACGAATGAATGGGTGGTTGAACGGTGGTAGTGTATTAAACTTTTGCAACGTCACAGCCCAACTTTTTGCCAACCGAGGTTGGAGAAACTGGGGAGCCATCAGTGCAAAGCAAAAACCAGATAATCATAGTTTGTTAAAAAATGTTACACAAATATTTAAAAAATAAAGTTGAATTTGTTGGAAACAAACAAACCAATAATGGAGTTTATTTGCTTTAAAAAGCAAGTTTGCAAAAATGTTGGATTCGGTCACAACGTCTGTCAACAAGATTGAATGTTTTACTAACATTTGGCCGTCCATGCCAACCAGCACGGTTTGTTTATCAACAAAAGAAAGATCTATTCCATGGTGCCAGTTCAAGTATAATCCAAACAGATGCGTCACCGCTGATGAAATATGAGCGCTGTGAGAGCACATGATCCTGGCAAACTGAGTACAGGTACTAGACATACCGCTGGGCAGATTGTTGATAACTTGCCCAGTTCTGTAATAAGCACTGTTGGCAGCAAACAGACAAATTAACAGCACATTAACATAGAGTGTATTTATTGACACAGATGGTATTTGTCAAAGCTGAAGATCTCTGAATCCAATCACTAAGAAGCACCTTAAAGCCCCAGTTCAACATTGAAAAAGTGACCGTAAATGCTTCCATTCTTTGCACAAATCAAGATATTTGTAATAAAACCAACCTGTGAAAATGTCGGCTCATTTCATCGTTTCATTTGCGAGAAAAGGGTAAAAATGCATTCAGCATTTTTGTACGCATTCCTATAGGTAGAGTTTTTGTCTCACTAATTTTAAATCTTATTATTTAAAAATGATAACACTTCAGGCAGAAATGTTTTAAGGAAAGTTTTCTACCATCATTCACATGATACCATGTAATGTATATGTAAATCGTTGAACATTTATGTTTTTCTTCTTATCAATGTTGAGCTGGGGCTTTAATCAAATAAAGGGACCATTTGTTGTCTTTATGTATTGTACTGACCCCCGCCCCCAACAATGTCTGTACATTCTTTTCCTTCAACTGTAATCTAAGTTGTATATTTGAAAATAGAATCGCGGTTCTTTTTCTGTCTCACCACTTAAAAGCTGATCATGCTTTACTAAAGCCTGTCGGTAGAATAGTCTAACACAGAGGGCGCTGTTCCACGAATACGTCTGTTCTTTGAGATAAGTTCCCACTGCTTCAAGAAAGTCGTCTACTAAGACACGGCACTCTGAATTAGAGTGCAGGGTAGTTCCTGTAAAGAAAAATATACGATGTGGCATCAGTAGATAAAGTCACACTTGTAACGCATCATGGCCGAGCGGTCTAGTGCACCAGACTCAAAGCTTAGATCTGGTGGTAAAGTCATCAGAGGGCCGGATGGAATCCCCAGTCGTGACACTTGTGTCTGAGACAGTTTACATGTAACTGTGTAATTACTTTTCTTCACCCAGGGATAATTGAGTACCTGTGAGGGGAGGTACGACTCTCGCGATTAATTTAGCTTGATGCGCTACGGACTTGGCAGCACAGTCTGCATACTCCGCAGGGAGCCGAGATGGTTTACGGAATGAAATAATTGGACCAGCTGACAGCGATATTATTTCTCATGCTCCATGAGTGTGATAATTGACAGATATATTAATTACATTAATTCCTTGTGCTCAGAAAACTAAGACATCTGCTCAAATAGCTGTCTTGTACAGATGGAATACCAATATATTGTTCTAATTGACCCCTTGCACGCACGTCGCACGCAGCGACTGTGCCAAGCTCACCACTTTGGGAGTCAACAGGTAAGCGCGTAAACGCCGCGTCGCCTAAACTGCGCACTACATTGTGTAACACACTAGGGGCATTGAGTCCCAAAACGGCGCAACCAAGATTGTGGCGATGACAATGTCAGGTGAATTGGGTCAATGTACCGTTATAACCCACATAAGTATATGTTGAGTCTGTCAGTTCATGTAACAGCATTCTTGAAAAAAAAAAGAGGGATGAAATAATAAAACATGAATGATACCGGAGTCTTATATTCAACAGCCAATGCCAGAAACACTGGTAGAAACCCTTTCTCTTAGAGATGTGTACTGGGTTGTTTTACACGCATTACACAACACACGGAACCTAAGGCTTTACGTCCCATCCGAAGAACGAGGCAATATTGCTAACATGTAAGGGTCTTACTTAAGGACACAAGTGTCAAGACCAGGATTCGAACCCACACTCTGCTGATCAGAAACACAGGAGCTTGAGTGCAGTGCCCTTGAGCGCTCGGCCACGACATGCCATGATGGCGTGTTAAACATGAGAACGATTAAGGCTCCTCTGGGTAAAGCTTTCAGGGTTATTCAATTTGAACGTGCTTTGAAATTATTCAAACTATAAGCTTGTCCTTGAAACCTTTGGAAACTCACTGCAAGTGATGAGTCCTGACGTGTTTTGACTGTTGAGCATCATTTGTAGTTCGCTGGACGAGACTTTACCCTGCAGAGTCGCTGTAGTATCTGGTTAAAAAGAAAAAAAAGACCATGCCATTCCTTATAATTTGTGTAAAATTCCGTCTCAGCTAAGTGAAATTATTATGAGTTATCAATTAACAAATCCAAAAGGTAAACAAATATGTTTCAGTCTGAAAAGCTCACTGATTATACATTTCATACCCGTACCAATCTTCAAGAGAGATTTTTCAATCTGAAATACTATCAAGACCTCGACAAACCACTCTTGCTTAGTTTTTGGAGTGTATAAAACTCACGTTGCCCGTTTTCTGGCTCAGAAAAAAATGGCGAGTATACACGTCATCCAGCGTCAACTGATTAATCTGTATGCATCAGGCAGCCACATTGTCGGCCATTTTGAGGGTACAATGTCGTATCAGTATATCAGACAAATTTATGCTAGTAATCTTATACGTAATTCCTTACATTGCCATGGTTCCGAGTCGATACTGGCAACCACATGCCACTCCACAAGGACGTCCTTTGGAAGATGGGGTACAACTACATAGCACATCATGCACGGCATGGCGTCTGTACACAAATGCTCCTGACGAGAATGTGAAATGTGAAAAATAGAATCTTCATTAGACTTGTGCAAGTCTCGGGTACATTTGAACATTTTTGGATTCCCCCTATATATTGCTGTCACATAATCTTATTTCATTTATGAATTCTGGTTGTGAAGCCATGGTTTCTCAGAAAAACGGGTTAATCACTACACTGGCTAATATAAACCCCAAGGAGAAAAGACAAGGAAGGAAGTTTCAGTTTTAGATGTGAAAAAAAAAACAGAGAATTACTCAAGGAAAAACCCATGCAATCAGGTAGGAACTTATGTCTACTGCAGTACTAGGTCATGACCTTCATTGACCCAGTTTGACAGTTATTTCCACAAACCTCACAATGAACAAGTTGCTTCCAGTGTTGCCTTGCAACAGTTACGTGTTGTACATCCGTTAAATAACACACACCTCCGACGACATTTCTAGTCGTCACTCTGGGATCCATGGCTGCAAGGACTCTCTTTAAGCTGCGTAAAGAGAGTGCACACTGCGGTGTGATACCGCCCTCTATTGTTTTCATGGTGCTAGGACACAGGCCTATTGTTCCTGCCGAGAATATGAGGTCGCCAATCTATGTGGAGAAATGGATTAGCAAATTCGCATCAGGGCCCAAATTCATGGCGCTGTTTGAGCCCAGAAAGTAGCTAAGCACAAAACAATTATGCTTACAAGAATAAGGTTACCAGCTAAAACACTGCGTCACATGTACCATTTATGACTGGTATCATGCTTATTGTTGCTGAGCAGCAAACTGTTAAGCAATATTTTCTGCTTAAGCAGCACTATGAAACATGAACCTAGGCCCAATTTTATAGAGCTGATTAAGTACAAAAAGTAGCCCAGCCAAAAAAAAGAAAAGATTATGCCGTAAGCACCGGATGCCGTGTCAGCAAACGGGAGACGTGAATTTTGCTTTTTTGTGTGAAATTCCAAGCCCGGAACAAAGGGCGCCCGCACATTCCACTCCGGAACGTGCACAGAGCATGCACGCGCTGTGTAACACTTTGTATCACCCACATAAAGCACCAGATTGCGCTTGAATATTTTGCCGAATTTCTGCCAATATGCAGGGGTTATCGTGTAGCCCCTGATTCCAGACCTTTGTCCTTTTGTTCCAAGAAGAGCCTTACCAGACATCGAGAGGCTTCCACCATTGTATAAACATTGTATTTCAGCACAATGGAAGTAAGTCCGTGTGAACCGAGTATCCAGCCTTTGTTACGGTTATAGAAACAATCCTATGCCATTGCTCACGGCGGAGGTTTTGCAATTCACGGTGCATGAATTTGACAGTTTTTCAATAGACAAACCCAAAATCACGGTGCTTCAAAGAGAGTCTTTGGTCTCTTGGTTTTTTCTAGTTAAGGAATATTTTCTGCTTAAGCAGCTCCATGAAATTGGGCCCTGTGAACTGTGAGACAAACTTTAAAAACTCAAAACTGGCTCAGCTGTGAGCACAACTTCTATAAAGAAAAGATTCATACATGAATGTCAACCAGAAATGACTGTCTCAGCATCATTTACACCATGCAAGAAGTACAAATATCATACGCCAACAATGATCATTAGCCTTGAGGTATATTGGACACGATGAGTGCACTGTTGGGTTTTGGTGTATACAAACAGCAAGTAGTGTCAGTAATGTGTCCACCAAAATGGCTAACACAAATTCAATGCTTGGCTCATAAAGTAGGAATAGATATTCCCAAGCATCGACAGATTTTTAGTGATGCCAAAAATCCAAGTGACATCAGTGTCAAAAAGTGAAGATTTCCTAGAATAAGCATTGTCCTATTAATACGAACCAGTGGTGGTTCTGGGTGATTCTCCTTACCAAAGAATTATGCACTTACAGCACCCTGTAAAGCCTGTGATTCTACGGGCTGTAACCGCAGAATTCTGCAGTAAACAGCGCCATGAAATTGGGCCACGATCAGAACCAGTAGCAGTTCTGATGAAATATCATCGAATACACCAAACAATACCAGCTGGTACACAAAGTCATTCCTTCGCCACATTGTGCCACATCAGTCAAGAGGCTGGTGCACTTCCGAACCTTACCTGAACAGCCTGGCTATAAGGCCCGATGTTAGCTGGTGCCCAGTGTGATATACTCTGTACATGCATAGTGTGGCGGACTGGTGGAGCTACCAGCATGTCACCATCCTCATGAGCGCTAGTAGTGTTTCTATGAGCTAGACAATCCATCTGTAATGCAGTGTCAGGTGGAAGGCTGACCTGAACACATACCCTGAATTTAAAGGAGACAAATTTGAGAAACAGTTTAAACCAGTCCAGAAGTAAAAATATGCTTAAGATTTCCCTGCCGTTCACCGTGATGAACCTTTGTCCAAATCGCATGTCTGACTGTAGTGGGATTGTCTTTGTAGTCTTTATCTAGTAACTTAGGTTTCCCTTCTGGATTTTTTCCTCCCACATTTGAAAACGTATTTCAGTTCACTTTGCCTTCTCCTCATTGGCTTTAGTCCCTTGCTAGTCACTTTTCAGAATTCTTAACTTTCATTACCACTACCAATAATATATATTTGTGAAAGTATATATCCACATCCAAAATCACTTCATTTTGACTGCAATGAAGGTTAATGGCCTCATGTTACAACCATAGCAGTCTTTCTCAAAGGCTTTCTTTTCTGCATTTATACCATAGGTCATTTCGGTTGGTAAGCGGTTTGCAACAGCTAGTTTTCTTGTCTTCATTTTCATAGTTATGTTATTATTACCTTGCGGGTGGGTTATGCTGGAAGTATTTACAGTAGACAGAGTTGATCTGGGAGAAATTTGACATATCTTGAACATAAAGATGAACTATTACTGCATCTGACAGACTGTATCCATGGTTGACAAGTACCTCTGTAAATGAGCGGGAAAACTTGTGATCACTTAGGAGTGTTGATTTTTACAATATTGAGAATTCCATTAACTTTTTGAAGCTTACTAATAAATGCATGAAATGATAATAAAATGATGTAGATTTTCAATTTGTTTTTGGTAACCACTGTTAGTTACAGGAAATCGAACTGGCCTTTTGTCACAGGGCACTCTCGTCTCGGTGGTCTATTAGCGGTAAATCTGTCTGCTCTAGAATGTGGGGGTCGTGGGTTCGAATCCCACTCGAGTAACCTGTAGAATTTTTTACTGCAGGACTCGGAAAGCACCGAGTGTGCAGCTCTTATCAACTACCTTACACCGGTGTTAGCATAAAACCAAAATAATATTACTTGGATGTGTAGTTTGTGCTTTCTCAAGTCCTGCAGAAGAAAAAAAATCTACAGGTTCCCCAATATGGGAATCAAACCTAAAATCTTCTGAATTTTAGACAGCTCAACCATCCAGTAAGCCCTGTGGTGACAATTTGTATTTGGTATGTCTTCTTAAGAAGTTTTGCTTGCATCTAGGTGGCAGCAGACTTACCAGGTAAATTTCCATTGTTTGCGTACTTTTGAGTATGCGCAAATTTCCGAGAACAACGGATTTACTTGGTCAGTCTGCTGCCACCTAGTGTCCTCAAAAGTCTCCCATTGGATGATAATTAATAGGCGACCAACAGTACCTTTTAGGTCTGTCATTGCATGCTCTGTACTCTCAGCTATCGTCCTTTCATCATTATGCCTTGCTGTTATACCAGATATCCACATGTAACCATTATGGCAAGTTTTACAAAGTGGTGACAGCCTTTCTCCTGCTGAAATGATGCAACAAAAAAATGACAAATTAAACCCTTAATAATGTGTACTAACCCTCCTAATTTCCATTAACATTTTGCCAGTAAATTGTGCAAGCATTCCAAATCATTCCACCGCACAGGTTTTATTTTGCGGATCAAAGATTATGGAGCACCGAAGGCACAAGATGGGGAACTCAGGCTGAAATGTAAAATGTGCACTGGCTGTCATTTTAACAAGTAACTCTTTGACCATTGCAATCAATGATGTAACAAATCATTTGCTTGCTGAAATGGCGCCCATGCGTATTTCACGTTCCAACAATAGATAACTGGTAACCCGTCTTGCAGATTAGGTGCTCTATAATCTTTGTTGTTGATCAACCGTGCACAGAACTATCTCATCCGTGTACCGTGGAGACATGGTAGATGCATTCGCCACATGATGTCACACTGCATACTGGCTTAGTGCATCTATCAAATCAAAACCATGTACATGAAAAACAAGTATTCCTTGCAATCCATGAAAGATGTTTCCATTTTCATATTTCACATTTTGCTTAGGGAAAGCAGCTCAAAAGGAATTTTTGGCCAAGAACATTTGAAACAAACACATAATATGTTTAACTGTTACATATTTATCATCAAATCTACCAATATCAGAAAAGTACAATATTGTTGAGAATACAAACATTTTTACAACAAAGTCACCTGAGACTATGAGACGATGTTGAATTCCAACATTATTTCTGCTACAACAACAAAAACAAGTTTTCCTTACCAACATCGCCAAAATCCTTCAAAAGGTACTTGTTTTTGTCGATTTGTCTAGAATTGCCTGTAGGTCCCTCGACCATCAAATACGTCAATTCTTGGTGTAGATTCGTCCCCCGTTTCATCGGAACTTGCTTCAATCTATCAGAGAAGCTTTCATTTACATTCTGCAAGAGAAGCAAACATTACACAATCCGTTTCCCTTGTTGGTTTTGTATACGTCTTGTAACATTTACTTGTACTTGCGTATTACCGTGGCGTGTCGTGGCCGAGCGGTCAAGTGCACTGGACTCAAGCTCTGGTGTTTATGACCAGCAGAGTGTGGGCTCGAGTCCCGGTCTTGACACTTGTGTCCTTAAGCAAGACACTTTAACCATTATTGCTTCATCCTTCGGATGGGCATAAAAAGCCATAGGTCCCAAGCATTGTAAAAGAACCCAGTACACTTACCGCTAAGAGAAGGGGTTTGCCCTTAAGTTTCTGGTTGGATGCTACATAAATAAATGGGTCTTTATAATTTGAACATAGCTCCGCATACCTGTAGAACAAAATAATGAGCGCTTTTTCTTTTTGAAACACTGCATATAAAGGGCTATTTATAAATGTTTATTATTATTTTTGAGAAAATAGAATTAGCTGTTGCAAACTGCTTACCAACCGAAAAAGGACCATTGATAAAAATGCCAAGAATTGTTAATGGCCTCACATTTCAACCCTAGCAGAGTCTGTCTCAAAGGCTAAATGACAACACAACACACGTGTTGAGTTTTGAAGGCACAAACCCCTGTACTTTTTTTCTGTTTTGATTTTTATCTTACGGGATGTGTTTTAATTACTCACTTGTTTGTCTTCCAGGTCCATGCTCAGGAGGTTCAGATAGTGTACAGATGCGAATGCATCATCACTGTGATTAACACTCTCTTGATGTTTACTGATACAAAATAAAAGACGAAAATCATTATTCTTGGAAGATGTGGCCTCGTGCATTGTTAACATACTATAATTAAAAGAGAAGATGCTATAAAAACGGCTTTCCCCTTCCGAGACCAATCATTTCTGTATGATCATTACCATACATCCAAATATGGCTACTGCAGTCCATTGTTACATTATTTACACTGGTTACCCATTTGACAAACACTAAAAATGAACAAAAGTAAAAGAATGAACGAGAGCCTAGACCTGCTTGGAATACTCAAACTACCACTCCCATCCATGAAGAGCCATATCAACATAAAAAAACAGTAAAATACAAAAATAATTTGTATACATTTATGACACATCTATTCCAGCATAGTAACTCACACTTTCATCTTCTTGGAAAATAGTGGACAGTCCAGCGTGAAGGTTTCAAACTCTCCTCCCTCACCGCAAACATTCAACTGGTATTTATCCCTCTGTAAACAGAAAAGCCACAAACATTCCGCCTCAGGACACGATATGAAATGGATCGAACCAATGAAATTCCTCATTCTACAACAGATGTCTAAAAAAACTTGACCATCGAGCTCACCCAGTGATTAGAGACCAGCTCTATTCCTGCATTTAGCATCAGGCATAGCAATCGGGGTACCAATGACGAGGGTACCACTGACAATGACTGACCAAGGTACCATTGAGAAGGGTACCACTAGTAAACAAGTTATGTACAGAACAGATACTACTATAGTAGTATCTGTTCTGTACATAACTTGTTTACAGGGATGAGATTTGATGAATGTGAAAATTCCTTAAAAATGGCTTGCGGGCCTGGGTTCCCCCTTCTTCTAGACCCAGAACCTCCAAGATATTACAATTCAGGGGGTTTACCAACTCTGTGCATCACCAGAAAGACAAAATTACAGGTTTGGACACAGTGTGGACTATTTCCTGCTCCCTTTGGTAATTGCTTTACTTCTTTCTAGAAAATTTGAAGGATTAAGGAGATTTTGCGAAAAATCCTGAAATCAGGAAAAATCATGAGAAATCACACGCCTCTGTTTAGTAAATATGACTTTTCTAAATCAGGGTACAGGTTACTGAAAATCAATTTGACATGTTGCCAACCAATTTATTTGTTGATCGTGTTGATAAGTTCGATGACACCGCTGGGCCTCCTTACTTACCATACGCATCATATGAGGCTGGATCTCTTGCAGGGTCTTGCCAAGATGACTGGCCTCCAAACCTGTTAGGGAAAACACAAACAATTCTGCCTCAGGACACAATTTGATAGTCAACAGGTGTCTTGGTTTGGAATCGAACAGGCCTGAAATTTCCATCTTTGAGAGGGCTAGGCCATTTTCAATTTGCAAAGGCCCTGTTCATAAGAGGCTTGCTCCAATCTCTTATTGAGATGAGTGGTTAATGTAATATTCTGCTTTTGCCATTTTACGTAAGTTAAGTATGAATGTATCACCTAAAGCTGCAACTTTTATGATGATAGCCTCCACTCCAGCCGTTATCATCTCCTCCAGTAGCTCCTCTTGGTTTCGTCTCCATAGGAATGCCAGTGGTGTAAGTCCAAGTCTAGTACATCTTTAAAAGAATCATTAGAATTAACTGTTAACTTTAATGGTCCATTATTGAACTAATTAGGCACTGTTTGCCTCCTCCTCCTACAACAATATACATGTCCTCCCACTTCTTCCCCACAGGTTTTCTGACGAGTTATACTCACACATTTTCCACTCTGACTCTTTGATAGTTTGACAGAATCGCTCCGACAGAAACGCCATCTACTCCCAGGTCATTCTGTCAAGCGAGTAAAAGACGAGTCAAAAGTTACGAGAGTAAACAACTTCTGATGCATTGAATTACAGGCGTAAACTTTAACAAAATGTGGTTGCAGTTTATTTTCAATACGTGTAAAGCAATCTAAAAACAATAAAAAGTAACTCCTGAAAATAAGTAGATGGGAGAACTCTTCAAGCTAATTAGGGAGCTGTCAAAATTATTTTATGATTGTTTTGTCAATGTGGATATACCTTGCTCATGTGGAATTGTGATACAGACCACATGAACAGAGCTATTTCATATTCATTCCTTCAGTCCATTATAACTGAACACCAACCTTTGGACTCTTGTAAGATTAGCATAGTCCCATAACAAGCATGGTTGATGCAGTTTGTGCATAAGATTTATCAAACTCAGGGAGCACAAAATATGAGAATACTTTTGAATGCTTTGGTGAAGTTAGGGTTAAAAGAACACAGGCATGGCTGCTGGACAATATCAATTACCTGTACGATGCAAGAAAAAAAAATACAAGCTTGACAAGTGCAGTCTGACTGCCATGTATGGAGTGCATCAAGGCTAAATCAATCACAAGAATTATCTCTGCCCTTACGAGGTAACCATTAACTCCTGAGTGATAAAAGGTTTTATTGTGACAAACAAATTGAAAACTGTGAGTTTTACCTTGACTTTCTTCAACAGTGTGTACAAATCCTCAACTTCATCCCCCTCCGTGGGTACATAATCTCGACCCTGCTCCATGGACGTCCCTTCAATGCAGCCTCTATACAGAGGTAAACTCATAGCTTCAGCATACAGCTCAATAGCATGATGACCTACTGTTTGATACATGTAGCTATCGAGTTCATCTTGGTCGGATTCTCCACCTGTTTGTTGAGGGAAGGCACATTATCAAACCTCTATACTGAAAAGAAAATTTCCCTTGTGGGAAATTCTTTTACAAAAGCACCAAGTACCAAGTTGGTAATAAGAGTATATTTTTTAATTCTAAAAAAATACTAAAATGTTGAGGGTTAGCAAAGAGTTTGTATTTGTGAGAATTCTGATCAATCTTTACCCTTAAAATTTTGAATGCAAATGAATAACAAACTTTCTTTTTCACAATAATTAGTAGCAAAATTGTACACAAATCTCTCAACTCACTGAGAATAAATTTATCGGGTAACAAAACTTTTGAAAAGGAAAAGAGATCTGGGGAGGGAAACACAATAAATCTATATTTTACCAGTTTGCTTTGGTCTCAAGTTTGCCAGGGCCACGAGTTGGTGTCCCTCAGCGACACATTGCATCATGTTATAGCAACTGTCCTTACCACCACTGGAGAAAAATAATGTTGAAATATGTATAATGTCCGTTTATATGTTATGGTTCTTTGAATTAATAGATCCTAACATCCAATTGTCTGATTATCGGATTCGAACTCGTCTCTGGTCACCACATGAGCTCAGTGGTCTAGCTGTCAAGATCTCAGCACAAATTCATGGCACTGCTTACTACAGAATTCTGCACTTACAGGTCTTTACAGCCCATAGATTAGGATCAAATGCTTTAGGCCTACAGGGTGCCGAAGCACAGAATACTGTGATATATATAAGTAAAGCCATGAAATTGGGTCCTGCTCTAGACTGCTTCATCGGTAAATTCCCATCCAACGTAACTGCAAGTTCTTTTCCTAGGACTCGTGTAGCATTGAGTATCTAATGTAGACAGTGCTTAAACACGGATGTAAGGCAATTTAACGTTAATATCATATAGTACATTAGACCCAGTAACTGGGGCGCTGAACTCCTTTTTTGAGATTTTGACATTATCAGTCATGTGTCAAAATCTCAAAAAAGGAGTTCAGCGCCCCAGTTACTGGGTCTATACATGTAAATGTTCTCTATCCCATATATATGAATTACATCATTTCAATTATTCATCATATAAAACACAAAACACTGATACAATATTATCAATCTTGGTAATGTTTTGTAAACTAACACTAACAACACAACAGTTACACTAGCCTTCAAGTTCAATCACTGAAGACAATGAAAACATACATGTTACAACTTACAAGTAATAATAGTAGTTTCACTTCCTAATCCTGGTTTTTTTATCATTATGTAATTAATATAATGATTGTCAGATCAGAGGGGTCATCAAGTTCATCCCATAGGGCCAATTTTCAGTGAGAACTCAAACAATTCCACATTAGTGTTATCACTTCACGTTTTTCATCATGCATCAACATGGTCAATGCCGAATGGATGATAATGATAGATAGGTCATCATTGAATTGTGAATTGATTAAATGAATTATTGATCATTTCATTGTCGATCTTCACCAGATTCTGAGAATCTTTGTTTTATAATAACATCATCAAAAAATCAAACAGTACTTAATTTAAAAAAAAAACAGCCATACCTGATCAGGGCTACCACCTTCATGTTATAGTTGGCATCGATCTTGCGCTTTCCAGCGAAATTCACAATTTACATGAAAAATACACACGACTTCATAAACTCAGTCAGTGTCACTGTTGTTTACACATCGCTCATCTTGCGCACATGTCATCAGAAGGGTCGAAGGTCACAGTAAACAGCTTGAACAATTACTGACCATAATTAAATTACATTTTCTTCAAAATTCTATATGACACCGTCATTTATTTACTAGATACAATAAGTCATAAAATCACCATGAAGTTTTCTTTAAATCATAAATATATATTTTAGGTTTATGTATCCATTATTTTAAAAGTATTGAGAGAGGCAATGCTCCACGTACAGCTGAACTTCTGAAGCTTCTGCGTAATGTTTACAACCATTTTATGCGGCGACTGAGCAGTCAATATCACTTGAATTCTGTGGATTTGGTAGGTATTTATTCTGAACGATTTGTGAATAGTAAACGGAATGAATGTCGTTGTTCTCATTTAAATATATCAAATTAGAAAAACCATGATATGCATGAATATTTTCACTTTAGTTTGTCGGTTGATGTCATTTTGTAGTAAACTGATTACATGGTTTATAGCGCCCTCATCGGATTGCTGTGATCAACATCCGTAGAGATTTTTAATCTTCTGAAAAAATCCATTATAAAGTAGTAGTTGTAACGTTTATCTGTACATTTGACATTTGTTGTGATACACAAATCTCTTGTGTAATTAATTACTTTCTTGTGCAATTTATTTGGAAAAGTTTCCATATCCGACTGCCACTGCCAGTGCCACTTTCTAAGACTAAGTAGACCCAGTAACTGGGGCGCTGTACTCCTTTTTTTTGAGATTTTGACATTATCTGTTGTACTAGCGCCCCAGTCCATGGTATATTTGGAAAGTGCTGCGAAGCGTTTTTTTCTGAATCAGTTACAAAATTGTCAAAATCGCGACAAAGACTCGACAGAATTGCTTGAAAATCGCCTACTGGCTTCTCCAAGTATTTACGGTGAAATAAAACGCATTTAATTGTACTCACGATCATTTTTGGTCCTCCAAATCGATGATTTTTAGCCCACTCTCAAATTTGCCGTTAGAATCGCCATTTTGAATGTGATACTCAACTACCGTTTCCTTATGTGTATAAATGCTGCAAGTGCAAGGAAGGATTGCGTGTTCGCTGAGGGCCTAACTTTCATATTGTTTTCCGCGCAGTCAACGCAGGATACCAGGTTGTGTCGTGCCAATGTTCGCTGATGCCCTGACATGCATGTTGATTTGCGCAGTCAACGCAGGCTACCAGGCTACACAGCTGGTATCCTGCATTCTTTAAAATTAGCGTTTTAGCTACCAACGAGAGGAATATTAAAAAAAGGAAAGTAATTAAGTAAAGTGCAACATCCATTAAAAATCTCTTCGTAGAAAGTAGACCCAGTAACTGGGGCGCTGTACTCCTTTTTTGAGATTTTGACATTATCTGTCGTACTAGCGCCCCAGTCCGTGGTATATTTGGAAAGTGCTGCGAAGCGGTTTTTTTCTGAATCACTTACAAAAAAAGCAAAAATCAAGCGGACATTTCATTTGCGGCCAGAACTTTCGCTAATTCATGCCCAAAGGAACTAAAATGGCGTTTAGCAAGTAGCACTGACCGCTGTCAAGCCTAGCCCCACTAGTGTGGCAAGGATTTTTGACATCGGTTGAATCCTTAGCCACACGTCCAAGCCTATCTTTTGTGCAGCTCGTCCCCCAATCCACCGCACCGGAACCTAGCGGGAGCGGCACTGGATTTTAACCAACTAAATGTGTCCACGTACCTCTTAGCTTCCCTCTGGTACTTTGGCTGTTGAAGTTACTAACCTTATTAAGGGCAAATAATCATTTGAATTTTGCTCAAAATTACTGCACACAAATAAATATCGGCTAGCGATCGGGGCCATTTTTCATGATTTCAACACTTTGTAATCATTTAAAGTTCCTGTTCCTCTCTGTATATATTTTGTCAACCTTTCTGAACAGGTAAGGATATAATTTGACCTAAATTAAGGGAGATAAAAGGGCAGCTGGATACGGCATTTTTTGCTTTTATTCTTTTTTGACACCCTAAAAATTAGTCTGGTTCCCAGACCCCAAAATCTCTGACTATTCTGTGTCAACTTTAGGGTCTGGTATCACCCGAGGCCGCGGAGGGTCACGTGACAAAAAAGGAGGAATTCCTATTTTTCCGCATTTTTTGCCTCGTATTCTTTTTTGACACCCTAAAAATTAGTCTGGTTTCCAGACCCCAAAATCTCTGACTATTCTGTGTCAACTTTAGGGTCCGGTATCACCCGAGGCCGCGGAGGGTCACGTGACAAAAAAGGAGGAATTCCTATTTTTCCGAAAATATCCTAAATGCTTCGAAATCGTCGTCTTCAACATTCGGACAGTGTGGTTGAAGGTCGGACATTTCCAGGCTTGTGTAGACCTTTCTTTTGATGACAAAAATTCAAAAATTTTGCAAACTATTTGAGGAAACCACATCCCAAAATATATATTTCACCCAACAAATTCAAATTTCTGAATACTTGTAACATTTTTACAAACTGACAATCCCAGACTTTTTTAAAGTAAACAAAGCGCATCATCAGCGCTCCGTTATTTATCCAATGACCACTGTTGGTGACAAGTAATGGATATTGCGTCATGATCTGTTTTTAACCCTGAATGATGCCTGACCTCAGATCTTTAACAAGAGTCGTCAGGGAATCTTCAGTCAGGGAACCAGACTACCTAAAAATAAAATAGTGTTTGTGTAGATTTTTGTGTCTGCTTAACACCATGGAGGTAGTTAACAATCACTAACAGCCTGGTTTGCTGCTATAACCTTAGTGTTTGGTCATGTCCAAAACTAACTTTACTAAGAGTAAGATTAAGAAGAGCTATGAATTTACGATGATCATGTTGTGTTAAAATTTTGCCACTTTGTTTGACCTTTTTTTTCTTGAAAAATTTTAAATATTGAAAAAAGGTCAAACAGTTTTTCTGCAACAGTCAGTGTCTGGCAGGCACATGCTTTTTCGTTCTCTCTACCTTCCACCATCCATCCATGGCCATGTTTATACTAAGAAAAACAGCTCAACAAGATCTAGATTGTCTGCACATGTAGAGAAATAAGATCTACCGTCTTAGCGCTATGAGTCCCTGATTCTTTTGGGTCTCATTTAGACCGAGTTGCGATTATCGGAAACCTCGAACGTGAACCTCCCGACAGTCATAGACTGGAGGTGTGACTTTCAACAAGAGCTAGGGTTGAGACCAGAATGGTTTCAACATAAGATTTGTGTGCTTATGCAAATCACGATTAACTTTACATTAAAAAAAAATATTTATCTTTATTTCACACAGGATAACTATCTGCAGCATGGATATTGAGTATTGATTTTACTTTTGAAGTAGTTCCTCAAATAAGTTGGCTGTGGATAAATCAGTAAGCCATGTCGTGGGTTTTTAGCAAGGCGGAGAATCTTCTCAACACATTGGATCAGTCTGCAAGTAATGTTCTAACCACACCCACCCAGGAGAAGAAGTCAAGTCATTCCAACGGCAGAACCGGTCATTTCACCCAGAATGACTCCTCCACCCGAAGCAGTAGCATCGGTGACGGCTTCCCATCGTCGTCCCCCTTCGCGCCGATGTCCACCTCGTCAAGTTCCCATAACCTCACAGCCACTGACTTGGCGAACACCGCCAACATCCGAAGAACTCCCAGCGACGGCTCTTTGAACTCCGGCTCACCTGTTGCCCAAAAGAGTCGTGGCTCCAAGCTCCGCACAGACCAAGATGACGAGAAGCTCTTTGAATTTTTAAACAAACCATCAACAACTGGAAGATCATCACCGCAAGTTGGGGAGAAACGGAAGGACAGAAAAAACATTGGTAACAGTGGGAGTGGAGCACCAATGAATGGCCGACACTCAAGACAGTCAAGTACATCATCTACAATGTCTTCTAAAAGTGCTAGGGTGGAAGGAAGTACCCACGATCTGTCTCCATCACCAACTGATGACCAACCAGGTACAATAAGCCTTCCCCATGAAATATGCTAATTACATTCACGCATGTGTACAGACATTATTGGTGGGCAAACGCCATAGAGTTGTGCACTAGGCAGACGCACAAACGCGTGTGCGTCACGCCACCATTAGCCCCGCACAAAAAGACGTGATGTTCCCTCATTTTTGCCCACCAGTAATGTTAGTGCTCACGCGTGTTGTGCAATTGACATACTTCAAGGAAAGGGTCTACTGGATTCTAAGCCTACTTCACTGACTGGAATGATGGAGTTTGAATGAATTTTTTGTGAGAACTTAATCATTTTTAACCCCAACAGATCCCAACAGTGATTTCACATCCCACATTCTGATGTGGGCGACGACTCCACCAACTTTTACTGAAGTTTCATATAAATTGCATTGAGTAATAGATTTATGAAGCTAATATGTGCATTCCATACAGATAGTACTAATTGTCCTGAATTTTGTTCCTGACAACTTTGTGTTTTTCTTGCTGTCATGAAAAAGTTCTTTCCATGTAGGGTGGTTTTGCACTAATTGTAACGTAGAAATTGCAGTGTAAAATGTATATATTATTTCCATATAAACTACACAGAAGCAATGAAAAGCCCGATTATAATGTATCATGCACTCAACATTATGAGGTTTTGTAAATTCAAAGGCCTTGTCAAAGCTGGTGTAGACCAAGCAGACAGCAGCGAGCCCCCTACAGCCAACAACATCTCAGACAGTGATCGCTCGGAGAGCTTCGAGGAGTCCTACCCAGCTGCCCCCCACCAGGAGCAAGGCATCCAAGATGACCGCTCCCACCAGCTGTCCTCCCTAGAGTTGGAGAACAAACTGTTGAAGAACGAGGTGGCATCCCTCAACCAAGAGATGATGATGGCCCACAGTAGGGCTCGTAGTGCACAAGAGGGTAAGAGCAAATTGGGAAGTCTTGTCTAGTAATTAATTAGTCTTGATTGGCAACGTTATCTTTGTAATAGACCGATTGCGCGACCCACGTCACGTGACCTATTGTGGGTATTAAATGTAAACAAACACGACTTCCTCCATAGGAAAGTGCGTTACGGTACATGATGATTGTTGCATTTGTGTACTCGATCGAGACTTTTCTTTCTCGCAATCTGTGAAAAATATTCCAGAGTTTGTACCTAGAGACCTCCAAGTGGCTGAATAAAGCCAGTAAGGACAGTTCCAGCAAGTCTTGGAAATTGTAAAAGTAACGTGTAAATGTGCACAATGTGTACTAGTGCTCCACGGAACGTTAGGCCAGACGACCGCGATCACACACTTTTCAATGCAAGAATTTCAAAGTTTTGAAGCTGAATCATCCAAAGAAATTGCTTCCCAAAACTGTGTGATTCCTTTGCCTATTTAAAATTTCGTAAGGCTAGGTATAAATGCTCACTTTTCCAACGTTCTTTACCCTTTTTGTACAGTGATTTAGGCGGCCTACATTACAAACAAAATAACAGGCGGGTGGCTACATAGTCACCGGTATAGTGCATACCTCAAAATAAACCTCTTTTGTAGTAGAATACTGGTAGTTTATGAAACAGTAATGTGATAAATATCAATGTCACAACATACAACTTAAATAAAATGGCTTAGTAACTGTGTTTTTATTACCAAAAGCCAACTTTTTGTGTGTCTCTGTCGGTAATGGTATGGATTTGCACGTAGTTTGCCATCAGCTTAGATAACGTAGTAACCACAATAGGTCACTTGATGAAATGTAAACATTGGTCGCACAATCGGTCTATTACGTAGTCGCCGATAGAGCAACACAAATTACTGGAGTACAGATATCTGTATCAAACAAACATCTGGATCAAACTAACGTCTTGATGCTTTTGACATTTGAACCAGCCAATATGTTTTTGGTTTTTTTTCCTGACCATGATTTGAATAATTGTAAAATGATACTTTTTTATTAGCCAGGCAGCGTTACCAAATTCATCAAGACACTAGTTCTGGACCAGATCTATAGACTTGCCCAGTCCCTGCGAGCTATTTGATGTTGTGCCCTCTAGCGGTGACTAATACAAAAAATAACATCGCCAATCAAGACTATTGTTTAATCCGAACCAACCCTAAATACTACCTTGATTTGTTCATGTGTAGTAGGACTAATGTGTAGTGGATTCAGTCTCGCATAAACACCATCAATGCTTAACATGGATTTTCCATGCTTAGCATTGATTTTGGCTTATCAGTGTTAAAGCATTGTGTTGCTCTCGGAAGCAGTCATACTATGACGCAAACTTCACATTTTACTTGAGGATGCCAAAATCCCAACTGTAATATTTGAGCTATCCTAATAACTAATCTTATCACAGTGCTATTGAATTCTGGTGCTAGGGTGTGCATAGCAGAAATGACACACACACGCTTCACACAAGGTCATGACCTAGCGGTCTAATGCACCGGACTCAAGTTCTTGTGGCTAAGTCATCAGGGTTTGGGTTTGAGTCCCGATCATGGAAGCAAGACTTGACTATAATTGCTTCTCTTCACCCACAAGTTCATTGGTACATGTGAGGGCAGAGATGGTTCTTGTGGTTGATTCAGCTTAGTGCGTTACTTTCTTGGCAGCCAGGGAGCTTGAAGATGGTTTAAGAAATGAACTAAATGGCCCAATGATAAGGGGGGAAAATGTTCATGTGCCATGAGCAAAATTGGCGGATACCGGCACGAGAAGTTTTCATTATTTTTATTACACTACATGTATAACACACCTAAGCACTGCTATGTAAACACATTAACCCTAACCCCCCAAGTATATTTACTAGTATCAGTCCTCATCCCATCAAATCCCAACACCATGGAAAAACACTGCTAGTACACAGTACACAACCCATCAAATCCCAACAGAACACATTCTGCATAATGTAAGTACCCATCCCATCAAATCCCAACAGGCTCTTACCTGTTGGGATTTGATGGGTTGAGTACTCTTGGCCTAATACAAAGTATGAAGAGTGAGGGCATGCAGTGCCTTACCCATCATATCCCAACAACTGTTTCAGTGCAGATATTTTTATAAATTTAAAAGTGAATACATTGTCCACTGTTCAGTGCATAAAACATGCAGACCATTCAACCCCCAAGCACCTTACATGCCTTATCAATTGTTTATTTACCCTAATCCATTGCAATAACCACCATACTACATGTACATTGTAAGCTGACCAGCAGGGAAAACAAACAACACACAACTTCACCTCACCCACTCCATCAAATCCCAACACTTCTACCCCAGGCCTGCAGACTTCATCCCATCATATCCCAACATCACATCAGAGATGCACAGTACACATCCCATCAAATCCCAACAAAACCTGCTGTTGGAGTTTGATGGGATGGGGGTCGTTAAGGTTAACACAAAACAGGTACTGATACATTAACAAAATCACAGCAGGTGCATTTCTGTGCACACTCAAGCCAATCGCTGCATTTAAAGGTTATCGCTGATAATCACCTGTCAATAAGTTGATATTCAACAACTCATTGTGTTACTTCAGAGTAGTACATTTCTTGATCTGTACAATTCTGTATCACTACTCAGAGCTTTACAAAGTCAAAGAGGAGATGCAGCGGCGACAGCAGCAGATGTCTAGCAGCGACAGCATCATCAGGCAGCTGCAGGCACAAGAGGAGGATCTCACTGAGGAGCTTGGTGCCAAGAACTCCCAGCTTGCCGTCCTTAGGGTTCGCCTCCAGGAAGCAGACGGAGAGCTCAAGGCAAAAAGCAAGCATCTTGAGGAGGTTCAGTCTGAACGAAATAGGTATGGTACCCAATCCCCACTTGTGAAATCAAAGATAGGTTTAAGAAAAGCCATGGTTAAAATATGTAAGGTTCCATGCCTGAACCAATTGATGTCATGTGCATAAGGTCTATAAGGTAAGTATTTCTCAACATGTAGACCATGTAACCTTTGTTTGCAAAAAGAGGATTGTTCTTTTCTTTTTCAAATTCCACCATTTTCATAAATGTTTGTTTTTGTAGGATTTTACGTGATCACAGTGATGCTAGTGGAGTTCATAGTAATGCCTTGGATTCTGTCAAGGAGAAGCTTCAAGAAACTGAAGTGACCCTGAAGCGGGAGCAGGATGCTTATAAATCAGCCCAGGTATGGGTAGTCACCCCCACCCTTCCTGATCCCCATTTGATCCTCCCTGATCCCTGTTTGATCCTTCCTGATCCTTGCTTGATCCTCCATGATCCCTATGGATCCTCCCTGGTCCCAGTTTGATCCCCCCTGATCCCCATTTGACATGTTTGATCCTACCTGATCCCCTTATGATCCTCCCTATTCCCCGTTTGATCTCCGCTATTCCCCATTTTATCCTGATTCCTGTTTGATCCTTCCTGATCTCCGTTTGGTACTCCCTGATCTCCATTTGATCCTCCTTAATCCCTGTCTGATCCTATTAAGCACAGAGTCAGTTGGAATATTAACGTAGAGACAAGCAAGGTTTGGGTCAACAAGTAGATCCTAGTATTTTAATAGCCCAGAACAAAGTGAAGCCCCAAAACACCATGTGTGGTATGCCGAACCATTGGTTTGCCTCACAATGCATACACAATGAAAGCATGAGAAAGAAAAGGAATTTCAAAAATTTACCCGAACCTTGTAGTTGTAGTACAGTCCGATAGAAATAACTTGGGACAAGAATTGATAAGTAAAAGTAGAAGCCCCTCTATTTTGGCGTATCTACTCTGAGGTAGTAGAGATATACAGCAGGACAAGTTCTTATCACAACTGAGTTGTCCCCAGAACTTTCCTTATCTACTCCGCGGCAGATCTAGATACATCCTGATTGTAAAGATTTTGCCTTTTATAAACAATTAACTTCATGTACAAGACCCGTTTTCGTTTGAGCTACAGGTGGAGTTCATGGAGAGACAGGGGCGATTGGAATCAGAGCAGCAGAACCTAGCTGAGACATTGACAGCCTCCCAGAAGAGATATCACGAAGAGAAGAGTATCCTTGAATGTGTCAATTTAATCGATGATTTGTTTTTACAGTAGACATAAAGAATTAAACTACTTTTTGACAGTGTCTTTGGGAGTAGGTTTAACCCTTTGCTTACTATAGGCGACTTTAGTCGACTGCACTCAAACATCCCCTTCTTTAACAACTGAAGACTTTTGTCGCCCAAGTTTACACACAAAAAAAGCCCTCAAGCCTGAGCACAGAGGTTGTTTGTTATAAAGATGTAGTTTTGTCCATGTTCACCCTCCATAGCCAAGCTTATGGTTGGAAAGAGAAAGGTTGGATTTTTGTGATGATGGTAAATTAAAATAAGGTTGCTGTTATGCAATCCCTTCAAATTGGAGTGGAAAGATCCGAAATGCCAAACACCTAGGGAGTGCCATAAGGTTGTATACATAAAAGTGTTTTGAGTGTTTTTACAGATAAAACTGAGGAACAAAGACTAAAAACTTTGACATTTACTGGCCAATCTCAATTATTTTTGGATTATGAAAGAAAATTCAATTTAAAAGAGTTTGTAAAATTTGCCTTTGAACACAAGTATTAATCAAGCCCATTAATGATCTTAACCTACACACATCAGATAACTCGCACCGTCTTGCCCAGCAGCTCAAGACGGCTAAGAGTCAGCTGGAGGGGGTTAAAGAGGAGCTTGCCGATTACAAACAAAAAGCAACCAGAATACTGCAGGTACAAAAAATGACCTCAAGGTGGCACTACTATCAAGCGAAATTTCAGCCTCTGGCCTCATGGACTAACTGTGACTCGCTTTGTGCTCCCTTTGACATTTGGAGCGTACTGATCAAAACGCTAAGTTGTCATACCATTGGCTCTCACATCTCAACTCGTACGTGTTCAAGTTGTGCCACTGCAAACATGAGCAAGTTCGATCAAGGACCATAGCTAACCATAGTTCTACTAACTCTGATCGAACCCACGCTAGTTGACGATGGTTGGACTAGTCTAGTGGATTATTCGCGACCAGCCAATTGAGGTTGGTCGCATCGCTGGTTACCAATAGCCGTTTCATAAGCATAATGCAGAGGGGACCAGTTATCAGGAAAGTGATAACGTTGATTTCACAGTTTTCTCATTGTCGTGTTGACATGATATGACTGGAGTCATTCGCACTTCAACTTCAGTGCGCATGCACTACATACCTCACTAACCAACCACTAGTTAGCCATTGGTCCTTGATGGAACTTGCTCAATTATGTAATTCATCTTTGGATTTGTTTTCTCCCTCAGTCAAAAGACAAACTGATCGCCAGTCTAAAAGAAGGTTCTGGGTCAAACGAGGGCACTGTTGCATCAAGCGTTGAGCTGGAGGAGCTAAGGAATGAGAGGGATAGTTTGAGGGAGGAGCTTCAGATGGCAAGTGGGCGGATACAACAACTGCGGAGTGAGCTGCAGGTAGGTTGACGAATACTAAGTTTCACATTGAGAAACCTCTAGGACTCCTGCAGTTGGATGAAGACACCGCCGGCTGGTTGAACTCAGACCCCCCTATCTAGCCGAGATGTATTGATGGATTTCATATGGACGAACGAACAGACCTCTTTCATGGAGCAGATACATTTTGTTCACTTGTATTTTTCTTTTGAATCTATGGCTATTTGGAACAACGACTTTGTCTTTGGCCCTCGCTTAAGCATCCTCCACCTTTTTGAAGTTTCTTACTGAGAGTGTACCTTTTCAAAATTACTGATGGAGCCCAAGCCGGAGCCAAAGCCAGTGCTTAAGCCAAAGCCATGGTTTAATAAATGGCCAGTATAACCAAACCGAGGCTTGAAAGGAAGAATAGTCTGACTCCTTTTGGTATAATAACAATCAGTATTCCATACTGCTTGTTGCATATGGGGAGCATGACAAACGTGTCGGTAATATGAACAAGGTCTTTGTGGACTCTGAAGCCTCACCATCCCCAAACTGGACCAAGTTCAAGTTAAGGTTTTACTTGGAGATAAAGAATAGAGTTGAAAATTCTCAAAGTAAATAATGTGTCAATGTTTCTTCTGGAAGCTTTGTATAAAGTAAAAGTAGGTACTGGCACCAATTATCCAAAGAGATGCATTTATGATGATTTTGTTTGAATTTAGACTTCAGTAAATCGCCTTGCCGCTTCTCGGTCCACTCTGGAAAATATATGTGAACAAAATGTCAAACTAACTATTTGAAGTCCTCTTATAGTAGATGTGATAATTGCATTCAGGATGTTATGTTGGTTTTACCCTTTCACCGAAGTGTGTTGGGACATCTGCTCTGGAATGTGGGGGGGTCATGGGTTCGAATCCCATCAAGGTAACCTGTGAATTGTTTTCTTCATGACAGTTCTTATTATACATCGGTGGAGAGTCAAACCAAACTAATATTATTTAAAGTCCTGCTGAATAGAAAGACTGTTTTCTACCGGCTGTACATCGTTCTTTTGTTTAAACCGGAAGCTAACCATAAAATTAGAGCTGGAAGTTAGGGTCTCTTGAAGCATTCACATGTCGCTAATTCTGTTTCTTCAGGAGCTTGAAGTCTTACAGCAGACTGAATCGGATACGGCTCAGGATCAGATCCGAGACCTGGAAGACCAGCTGTCCACCACGGAACAACAGCTACGAGAGGTAGAGACAGACTTACGACAAAAGACTGAAGAGTTGAGGTACACGGAGGATGAAGGATACAAGGCAAAGATGAGTCTTCAGATGAGGTTGCAAGATAGAGAGGAAGACATTCAGAAACTGCGGAATCAGGTAAAGTTGATAATGTAGGGTCAAACTCAAATCAAATTTGTTTGCACAAGTCTACTGACCCAGTTTACCTGACTTCATCATCACAATAATCTTGGTAGCGCCATTTTGGTAGTCAATGTCCCTGGGTGTTATTCAGTGTAGTGCGAATTATAGGCAACGGGACGTTTAGGCGTTTGCCGGAATCATTTTTTTTCGAAAGTACATGCTGCCACAAAAAAACCTTGACTTGACTAAGCCAAGAGAACAAAAATTCTCTTAGAAGCACCAGGATTTTTGTTTTCTCTATCGAGAAAATGTCAAGAATTGCAAAACATTGGTCGTGAGCTACTGCTGAGGATTGTTTCTCAATCCAGAACCAAGGCTGGAAACTCGGTACACTCTGACTTACCTCCATTGGGCCGAAATACAATGAATAAACAGTGGTGGAAGCCTCGTGATGTCTTGTGATCCTCTTCTTGAAACAAAATGACAAAAGGTCTGGAATAGGGGATCAGACAATAACCCTGGCATAGCGGGCAAAGATTGGCAAAATAGTCAACACCATCTGTCCTCTTTGTGTGGGTGAAATGAAGCATTGCACAGTGAGTGCATATGCTGCAAGCTACGAAACGAAATGTCCGGGCAACCTTTGTTCTGGTATTCCGATTTTACACGACCTCCGTTTGCTGGCTTGGACAATATTTGCGTGTATACAGGTCATCTAGGATCAACTGGTGAAAAGCTTTATCTTTAATTTGCAGTTTTTTCTCTCAGCTCTCTTCCCCCCCCCACCCCACCCCACCCCCGAAGCCTTCACATTGAATGGCATTTCCTATGACGTTGTGATAAACTATTTCTCATTAGTAATGTTTTTCTCGTATTCTGCAGATGATGGCGAAAAGTGCAAGTAGCACATCACAGACAGAGCTAGAGTCCAGGCTTCGTGCCCTCACAGAGAGCCTGATACAGAAACAAACTATGTTAGAGGCCCTAAGCACGGAGAAGAATTCACTCGTCATGCAGCTGGAAAGAATGGAGGTTAGTTACGAAACCCATCGGAAAGGTATCTGGTTCACTGTAAAAAAGGACAAACTTTTACCAGGGTGGCTATTATTTGAAAACCTAAATGCAGTTTTTGTAAAAATTTGTATCAAATTACAGAAAGCTTCTTGCTTTTTTTTTAAAATAACTTTCCTTTATTCATTCATTCTGGGTGTTATTCTTCATTACGATATTGGCTAAAAGAAGGTGAAATTCAATTTTCCTTGACTACCCGTGTTGTTGGTGTTGGCGGTTTACATTATTCTAATGGTTTTCTTCGAGGGATGGGGGTAGTGGAAAATGGGCAGAATCAAGTGATGCCTGAGTTCCTTTGCATCGCTTTTAAAATTTGTTTTCTTCTTATTTATTTATTCATTCTGTGTGTTTAGTGTCAAAATATTTTTAATTGACACTTTTGTGCTGCTATACCCTGTTATAGTTTTCTATGTATATATTTAAATGTATAGTATTGTCACCTTGTTACAATTTGTTATTTACTCTGTTTTAATGTTGTTGTTTGTTTTTATGAAAGAGGCCCAAAATGGTATCTGCGCTGGATGGGATACTCTCTTTAAAGATTGTTTCAAATGAATACGTTGTCACGGTTGTTAGAGTTTGTAAATTGTGTCCAGACTGTGACAGACTGTCATCACTTTTTCATTTGTACCATTTTATGACAACAGCATAAATCTGTTCAAGTTAGTATGTGCACATTCTCTTTGTTTAACGTCTCAAGGGCTGTTGATCCATATCCATGTTTCATGTTTTTCCCCCCGACCCCCCAAAAATGACAACATGTAAGGTTGAATGATGAGGCATTCAACAGTGACCCTTATGACCTTGGGGTCAGTGCAAAATGTGTAGATTGCAAATGAGTCGCTTAATCAACTATAAACATAGGGGAGAGTAAATGTAACTAACTATGGTCATTATTGTTTAGGGTAAGCTCAGTTAGAGTCAGCGAAATAGAAATAGGTAATAGGCCTACTGTTCTATTTTTTTCTTTTTTTCCTGTTATTAAAGTTGTATTGTTTAGATGTGCATATATAGATGTAACCGATATTTTCAGTGTATCAAACAATCAATCCTAATGTAAATTCGTCTCAATTCAGCTCAGCCATTCAATGTAATGTTTTTTAAACAATTAATTACATTAATGATTTTTAACATTAATACAAATTATAATGGTAAAACAAATGTAGTTACTGAGATATAATGAGATATGAACTTGTAGTTATCATCTTCGTCCAGAAATATTATGTAGAATCTGAGCCCACCAAATTAATCTGTGGCTAGGTAAAAACTAGTGAATGTGTAAGGTTTTGAAGACACAATTTGCACACAAAGTATGTGGGGATATTTCCCCCAAAGTGTAAATTCTTATTTATTTTTAAATCATTGATGTTCTGTTTTTTTAACAGAGACAGCATAAAGAGATTGAACTTAATGCAATCAGAAATAAGAGTCACATCGTTACAGTGGGAAACGTAGAGGAAGATGAAGGTAACTTTGAACACAATATTATCATTGTTATGACTAACACACTTTATGAAGCTGGGAGTTACTGTAAATGGCTGAGGGCGTGGGTGTGGGCGTGGTGCGGCAGAGCCCTTGTTCCAATTTCATGGCTCTGCTTACTGCGTTATTCTGCGCTTACGAAGACCATTCTCTGCTTACGAGGATAGCGCTGAATTTCTGCGCTAGCTGTGTAAGAGAGGAATCCTTAGTTCCGTGAACCACACTTAAGTAAGCGCGGAATTTTCTGCTTCCACAAGTGCCGATTTTTCGCTTACGGTAAGCAGAGCCATGAAATTGGGCCCTGTTGGGCAAAGCCCTCCATGAACAGGAAATAAGCTGTACAAAGAGGGCTGTATGAAAACAAACAAAGGACGCTAACACCAAAAAAAGGAGGACACAACAGCGGAGCTTCAGGGGGGTGCCTCCCATCATAAGTTTTGGGATAACAAGAATTAACCTGAAAATTACAGTTAATACTAATACAACAAATAAATAAGATGACTGGGAGTGACCCAAGATATAAAAGCTCAGTGTCGAACTGGCAAATCTAAACAACCACAGTTCACAAAATATTGCCAAATGAAGAAAAAAGTTGCTCAAGCAATGTACTGTTCGAAAAAAGTGGGAAGATACAGCAGTTATAATATCATTATTATTAATTACATATTCAACAAAGTCAACTCAAAAGTATTCTCTTTTAACAACTGTAGGGTTGAAAACACAAAAAACTGTGTAATATTGGGATCATTTTCATAATTAACGTAATTAACAAATTAGTCATATTTTCTCGTTGGGAACAGTTCAGGATTGTAGAGTACCATGTTTTAATCATAAATAATGATTTCCAAAAAAGACATGATTTTCTACACGCACATCCCTTCGTGATAACATTGACGAACTGTGAACTCAAGTTTTTTTTTTTATTTTTTGCTTCTTCCTCAGGGACCAGACAACGTGGATTACCCTCCTTCTTGAGAGAGACACCTTTAGATGCCGGGGTCACTAAGAACGTCAAGCGTGCGGCGAATACGGTCGACCGTTTCAGCATTAGACTGGGGTTGTTTCTCAGACGCTACCCCGTAGCCAGACTGTTTGTCATTGCGTACATGGTATGTACATTAACATCACTTTTTTGTACCAGTCCAGTCTCATGTGTAGAGCCTTCAAAAGTATCTATAACAAGAGCAAAAGCGTCACAAAAGATTCTGGTACTCACTGGTTGTCAAAAACCGTAAACGGCATTTCACACGGGGAAATTCACAGGCGTCCTATTCCAGACAATCTTCAAGACTTTAAGATATTGATTGCATTTTAATTTACATATAATGTTCTTGGAAATATGAACACTTAAAAACATGTTTTGTGTGCGTACAGACATGACAGAAGTATTCCTTTGGCAGGCAGTGCAGTCAGTTGCCTCCAAGTTGCCTGCCAAAGTTCGATGGGATTCGAACCCACGATCTTTGCCACTCTAGAGCAGATGTCTTATTTTAGTTTGATTGTCTTTTTATTCCAAGAAAAGTATAAGTTGTTTGTGAGAGAAAACACTTCCCAGTCACTGAAACATGAACTAATACATCCTCAATTGGTGTCATTGTTCTTTTCCACCGTGTAGGTCCTGCTTCATCTGTGGGTGATGATCGTACTGCTGACCTACACCCCTGAAATACACGGATCCAACTTCCATCCACAAGGCCCGAAATAGTGCTGCACTGGTCTGCCGCAGATGGGTTTGTAATAGCCGTGATGAGTATCCATTGCATTTCTTATATCATTGTGGAACAGGATTTGAAGGATTTATTAACAACCCAGTTAATCATTCTTAAACTTTACACCCCCCCCCTCCAATGACCTCCAATCGTGGACCCTCCTTTGTTCAACTCTTTGCCCTGACATTGACAACCGTGGACCCATTGGCCCTTTTGTTATAAGTCCTCGGTTTGAATGTCGCTACAAGTACACAAACACACACACACAACCCCAAGCAACTGAAGAGTGAGAGCGAGTTACTAAACTGCAAGACTGTCTCGGTCTTCACTGGTCGCACATTCATACACCTTGATTAGGAGGAGTTAAATCATGTGTCTGATGTTGCACGGACCGAAATAATTGTCCCCAAGGTAGGTGTTCCTCGGGGACAAGTTCAATGAAATGGGAGACTTTTGAGGACACTGGGTGGCAGCAAACTTACCAAGTAAATCCATTGTTCTTGGAAATGTGCACATGCTCAGAACACTGTAAACAATGGAAATTTATCTGGTCAGTCTGGTGCCACCTAGCATTCCAAAGTCTCCCATTAGCTGTTGTTTTCATTGGTTTGTCTGGTTCCTGGTCCCTACATCGTTCTCTTCTGTCGGTTTATAGGGACTGGTAGCTACTACCGGTATGGCGCTTTTGAAAGGCCCTAGATTGCGCGAGCGCAGTAATAATTTTCTAGGTTTAGAGAGGACGTTGGCTATCCTCGTGATGTGTGCATGTTGTTGTTTGACACTAGCACACGTGTGCATCGTAACCCTTCACCCAGACATATAGTGAACCAACCTTCAACATCAAAATCCAAGCTAACTTTAGAAGAACATCTTAACTAGCGTAATTTCTACCTCCATGGTGTGCACAATGGGAGATTCTGTGTCCATCACGTTTTGTGTAAGGCCGCATTGCATTATGGGATTACGTAGACATATATGCTAATTCTAATTAGCATATACCTGGCAGAAATCTGCCAGGTATATGCTAATTTTCATTACCCGCTACCGGTCCCTGTATACAGACAGAAGAGGATGATGTAGGGACCGGGAACCAGTCTATTGCACTGGTCAGCTTCTTCTGTACATAAATCTCATACTTTGTCAGTTTGTAACTTAGTCTACAGACCTTTTACCCTAAATTCCTCTCTGCTTTTAAATCCAGTCATGACGGCCGTGGATTCGGCAAAATAACTTGAATTTTTTGACAGTAGGTAACATGAGAATTTTGTTTTAAACAAAACGGTGCAATGATCATTACATTTAGGTACTATGTTGCAAAATGTTGCCTTCATTTGTAAACTCATTTGTTTTTGTGATTTGTTTGAAAAGTACATCCGTTGTAATAGGTTTTTTGTGGGGGGAGGGGGATTTGGTCGTAGATTTATTTATTACGGATTAGTGATGGGATCTATACCATCAGAACATGTATTTGATCCACTTCTTATAATACACAGTTCTTCAAGATTGTAACACCCCATCCCTAACATAATTGGCTAATGTTTGTAAATACTATAAAACATAAATTATATGAAGCGAAATGTCCCTATTGAGCCCTTTGGACCAACTCCACACACGGCAACTGTCTGCCTCGCTCGCCATTTTGTTTGCGAGCCTGTGCAGCATGATTATGCGATTGTGAGGTGTGAAGACTCTGCCTATAGATTAGACCATGGGGTAAATTGACCCTGCTGCTCTTTTTTTAAAGTATCTTTTTGGTTTCGCGACACTTCCTTTTCCACCGTAAATCGTATCCGGTATTGTTCACGTCCAGTCGGGCAATATTACCCAAATGAACTCGCCTTCAGCGGGGTAGCCATGAGTTTTTCACTGAGGGGGTGGGGGAGGGAGGGGGGCTTAGGTGGTGGGCCAGTGGCCATGTTTTTTTAAATGAATTACATGTATCTGAATTTCTTTCCTGGGCGCGCTGTAAGTTTTGCCTCCCCCTCCCGTTGCTTCCCTTTTTTCTGTTAAGCTCAAATCCAATCAACACAAAGATTATGATATTTTTTAAGGTGTAAAGATTGTGTTTAGTTTTTCTGGAAACTTCAAAGTCGATTTGCAAACTTCAGTTTCTCAGAAGTCCTTCATTGAAAATGAAAGCTTTACAATTTTAGAATTATTTAGATGTATATTCTTGTACATTATAGAAAGATTAATAAAAGCATGAACAGTAAGATTAAACTTGGTATTTTCATAATGTTTCTGTTTCTGTGGCGACGGGGGATACTGATGCTGCCTGGTGTTGAGGAAGAACTGCAAAAGTTGGGCCAGTTGGGCGCATTATACAAATTAGAACGCACATTTAAGCCTGGTGAAAAATAATAGTAATCCGTAAACACCGAGTAGTGATCCGCAATAACGGTTTAGTAATCCGTAATAACTTATTAGTAATCCTTTATTACGGATTAGTAGGACAAAGACTTATATACTTTTAGTGGCACTATGGTCTTTCTGACTTTTTCACGATAATGAAAAACATGCAGTTTTAGCATTTTCGGATCATTCTGCGTGAAAATAACCGCTCCAGATTTTCGTCGATTTCTCATCAGGAACGCTGACATCTTTTGAAACCAAATTTTCTGAGGTTAGTTTTATGGTATAGATCTACAATTATATAGGATTGAAACAAACGTGTGGTTCCAAATATCAAAGGTATGCCCAGCGCCGTAACTAGGGTAAACTTTTAGGGGGCACAAGGGGGATGCACCATTTTTCCTAGGGAGCACTTTTTGCCATTTAAAACTGTAGTTTCCGTTTGTATTTTTCCTAAAGAAGCCTCTTTTCAGCACTCCTCTGACGTGTTGAGGTAAAACAAAATACATGCGTATAAATAATAGAAAATAGTTTTTAAAACATTGAAATTACGACGTAAAAGCTCATAACAATTTACATTTTATTCTGGTAATTTTTAATCGCAGAAGTGCAGATTTCAAAATGGGTGGCACGGGGGGGGGGGCACGAACATCAGTTGGGGGAACCGCCCCGCCCCCACGTATTTGGGTATACCCTGCCTTTAAGTTAACCTATTATCTGTTAGCTAGTACAGCAGTCCGACATGTATGCGTGTTGGAGAAATTGGAGGATGGATTGTGTAATTTGTTACAAATGAAGTATGAAATTATGTACGCCCTACCAACTTTATTTATTGTCAAGGGCGAATCCATGTGTTTTCTACTTCTTTTCTCTTCTTCCCCCCTTTTTTTTTTAGGAAAGTGGCGGCTACTTATAATGTGAGCCAGTGGTGTAACAGACATTTTCATTGGGTGGTGGGGGCGGGGGGGGGGCAAGCGGGGGTAAAGACATAAATGGGGGCTGGGTTAATTTAGCGAACCATTTATTTGTGCATGTATTTTTCGATCTCGATTGGCGTGAGTGGGGGGGGGGGCCAGGGTTTTGAACAAGGGGAGGCTCCCGCCCTACTTCCACTTGGTCACGCCATTAATGTGAGCGCTTAGCGTGAACCTTTAACGGCGTAGGGACGGGGTCCGCTCCATCTCCAGTCCTGGGAAAATGACGATGACGATGCGCTGTCTCGAGCATTCTTATGGTGATCCAAAGACACAAAATGTGCGTCGCGTCGCGCCGTCGCGTCGTGCCGTCGCGTTGTGCCGTCGCGTCGTGCCGTCGCCTATTTCGTTTATTTCCGCCATTTTGTTCACCAGTCGTGTCGGGGGCACAACAGTGCCACACAGACAATGCAACGCGACGGACGACACCACGGGCGGCACGACGGGCGGCGCTACAGACGACGGCACGACACAATGGGCGAGGACACAGGCGACGCGACGGCACAACGCAACGCACATTTGGCGTCTCTGGAGCACCATACATTCATTCTGTATAAAGTTGTATGTGTTATCTTTTGAGCATGTAGCTTGAATGCTTGAAAAGTTTTCCCATGAGCCTAGATCGTCACTCAGCGAATTTAATATATATACGAGTTGTATTGGATGAGAGAACAAATACACAGCCATCGCTGGAGACTAGTTCAGTCAAGAGACTTGACCTGAACTTTTGGCTGAAATTACTTTGATACGTGTTTGAGGGACTGTTTTTGATCGAATATCAACGCACCGTTCGACATTGGCTTGCACTGATGCGGGGCCTGGGGGATTTTAAGGCAATTTGAGTCTGACATTCACCTGAAGTTTCATTTGATTTTCAATGCAATTAGACTCGTGTAGTGTTGTTCAGAAGAGTGGAGATACGGTGGCTGAAATAAACATGAAACTCGTCCCCATTCACGCATTTAGACTCAACCCTGTCATAATGAATTATGCGAATTCCCCGATGTACAGCACCACTGCCATACGGTGGGAAATCCGTGTATATGTTGTCTATAGTGTTGTCTATAGTGTTGTCTAAGTTATTTACCCATCCAGTGGTTTGAGGGATAGTTTGTGAGATTTTGAATTTTGTGAAAGAATCTGTTGGTTGTCTTTTGTTAATTATTTGGTGTTTGCACTATACAGATAGGGTGTTCACAATTCAATAATGTTCTTAGCATGTGAACAAAATACTCCAGCGCACTTCTATCTATCCCATAGTCTGGTTCCCAGACCCAATAATCGCTGACTCTTCTCTGTCGATTTTAGGGTATCACCCAATGTCACGTGACCATAAAAGAGGAATTGCCCCTCCACCAAAAAAAACCCAAACAAACAAACAAACAAAAAAAACAAAAAACAAAAAACAAAGTGCCCCCATCAGGAAAAATTGGTTGCCCCCTGTGTCCCCTACAATTTTACCCTAGTTACGCCGCTGATTGATTTACTAGATATTTTCATTGCAGGCCAGTGTTCCGGTCTTTAATTGTGGCTTGGAAAAAAACTGTTGCCGTACACCGTGTGGTGTGACGAATCTGACGGAACTGTATTAATGATGTTTTCTTGAAGGTCTTGTGGCTTGTTCTGCGAAATCCTGAAGAGGGACGTCAACTAAATTATTGACTAGTTTGTAAAACAGGTTTAGTCTTCTTGCTTCCCTTCTGGTTTCCAGTGGATCCCAGCCGAGGTCTTGGAGTATTATTGGTGACTGTACTCGGTGATTTTGTTTTAGTGAAGCGAGCTGCTTGTCTGTGTATGCTTTCGAGAGCTTGGCCGTTCTTTTTACAATGAAGATCCCAGCCTGCTGTGGTATACTCCAACATAGGACGACGACTTGTCTATGCTAGTGACTTTACTTGAACAGGACATCAGTTTGTAGACTGGTTTCTTTTAATAACGCCAAGTATTTGTCGGGCTTTCTTTGTATAGCTGAAGCTGCTTGAGTATCCCAACTTATACGATGTTTGTGGCCATGGCCCAATTTCATAGAGCTGCTTCAGCACAAAAAGTAGCTAAGCACAAACAATTATGCTAACCAGAATAAGGTTACCAGCCAAAGTGTCATTCATCTGTTCAAACTGTGACTGGTATCCTGCTTATTTTGTGCTTAAGCAGCGCTATGAAAATGGGCCCTGGACGCCAAGATACGTGTGAGAGTCGACTGATTGTTTTCCGCAAAAAGTGTAGCTATTCGGGGTGACTTTTCTTGAGGCAGTTGTCTGTGTAAAACACTTGCTTGGGTTGAATTGCATGAGCCAAGTATCTAGCCATTTTTAAGTCGCTTCAGGTCATCATGTAAGATAAATCTGTCATGAGCTGACTTAATAGGTGTATACAAAAGACACCCATCTGCAAACAACTTTAATGATGACGTCAAATTTTCAGGTACCGGTAGGTCATTGTGTATGCGAGAAACATAAAGAGGTCCGAGGACAGTTCCTTGAGGTACGCCAGAGTTGACAGCAACATATGGAGATGAGGTCCCATTCACGGCAAGTTGTTGGGTTCTTCCCATGAGAAAAGTTGATCTCATAGTAGTTTAATTTGTGAAGGAGTGTCTACGGTGGGGAACTTTATCAAATGCTTTGGTAAAGTCAAGGATAGCAACATCAACAGTTTGTTTATCATGAAGTGCTTTACTGGTGTCTTTAAGGTGAGCATAAGCTGAGTCGCAGTAGACCTTTCTGTGTGGAATCCATGTTGATAATTGATAAGTATTTGGTGTTTCTCAAAATGTTTCATGGTGTGGCTATGCAGAATGTGCTCAAGGAGTTTGGAGACACAACCGGTGTTAATGAGACTGGTCTATAATGCGCTGCTGCTTCAGCTCTACATTAGTCTCCTTCCAAGCTCTATGGACTCGGCCGGAGTCTACTGATGACTGAAACAAATCGCCCGGAGAATTTGTGCTAATTTATCCGCAAATGTCTTTAAAAAAACTACCAGGACCTTGTGATTTGGACGGATTTAACTTTAGTAGTTGGTACCCGAAGCCCTTTAAAGCCCTATCTCAACATTTGTAAACTGACTATAAATGGTTCAATTCTTTGCACAAATCAAGATTTTGTAATAAAACCAACCTGGGAAAATGTCGGCGCATGTCGTTGTTTCATTTTGCAAGAAAACGGTAAAAATACATTTTTGTACGCATTCCTGAAGGCAGAGTTTTCGTCTCACTGAGACCAAAACTTATTTTAGATCCTACTTCATGAAATTTTATTATATAAAAACGATAACACTTCAGGCAGAAATATTTCAAGGAAAGTTTTCTACCATCGTTATCTTTGTACTGTGTATAAGGTATTTGTAAATCTGTGAACATTTTGTTTTTCCTCTTACCAATGTTGAGCTGGGGCTTCAAAGACGCCTACTCGTCACG
This sequence comes from Marthasterias glacialis, assembly GCA_911728455.2. Classification (NCBI taxonomy): domain Eukaryota; kingdom Metazoa; phylum Echinodermata; class Asteroidea; order Forcipulatida; family Asteriidae; genus Marthasterias; species Marthasterias glacialis. The sequence continues at coordinate 17,894,757 of OU452219.1, read as the reverse complement.
ATTACCCGACGACTATTTCTGTGGCACAAAACGATCATGTACCCGTACACAGTTTACCTACAACGCGAGCGTCAGCCCAAGGTGATCTTTCGGCGTACGAATTCGGTTGTCCCGCGTTTACGAGCGGGCGTCTTTATACCAATGTCTTGCATTGGAGAGGATCCCTCCTCTTTGAAAACGCTTTTGAACCAGCAACTAACGGGGGTGGGCATAGGGCACGTGCCCCCCCCCCCCCCCCAAAAAAAAAAAAAAAAAAAAAAAAAAAAAAAAAAAACTAATGTCCGTGCCCCTGGGTGCCCCCCCCCATTTGAAATCAGGACTTTTGAGATTGAAAATTACCAGATTAAAATGTTAAATATTTAGAGCTTTTATGTAGTAATTTCAATGTTTTAAAACTATTTTCATTATTTACACGCAAAATGTATTGTGTTTTGCCTCAACACGTCAGAAGAACGCTGAATAGGGGCTTGTTTAGGAAAAATACAAACGGAAACTACAGTTTTAATTGACCAAAAGTGCCCCCCAGGAAAAATGGTGCCCCCACCTTGTGCCCCCCCCCCCTAAAATTTTATCCTACGGTTACGGCTGCTTTGAATTGATTGTTTAAGCTTTATGCTTTCATTGTACCGAGATGAAGTTATGCGGGTAGGGACACATTTTTCATTAAGTCTGTGATTTGGGTGGCAATCATGGTCGTTTGTCATCGACCTTTTCATCACTTCAAGCTAGAATGGCTGCTTATAAATTGGTTCTTTTTCCTAAGATGTGATCAGAGCTTAGTGTGGATATCAGGAACTGTTTGACTGTAGAGGGTTTTCAGTCACTTCGTCATGAGGCTGGTTGAAGCTTTTGTTTGTGCACTTTGACTTCTGTCCTTCATCGAGCATGCGGAGTTGTTTAATAGTCATCGGTTTTGTCTTCCCCAAGTTGCCCTGTGCGCTTGAAGCCAGTCTATTCCTGTATAAATTACTGTTTTGATGTCTTTATCTGCAACGAAATTGCGTGTTCTTTGTACCGATAATGCGTCATCGCTCCCTCTCATACTACTGTTTTCGTGATTTTTGCTACGCTCATACGCACGAAAAACAGTTATACTCTTATGACGAACAAATTACTACAGAGACTAAAGGATTTGATTATATTCTGCAATTTTATTTGAAAACATGGGATTAAGGCCGGCCGGCATTCGGCCAATTATGAACTTTGACAAAGAAAGTGGTGTAAGTGGTTTTTACCTCGAAAAAGATTACGGTCCGCAGAAGCAGAAACACCCTTGTATTGCATTCCTTCCTGCGATTGTCGATCGGTAAATGACCTCTTCTGTCTTTTCCCACCTTCTAGTTCTTTGATGGCTGCCTCTT